>JASSUY010037989.1:0-61942 GCA_032466535.1 Forpus xanthops | reverse complement strand
CCGAAAATCCAAAACACAGTGCTACACCAGCTACTACTTAAAGAAAAATGACTGCTGCTGCTGAACCCATGACATAGTTTTAATGTGGAGGCTTGGAGAGGACCAAATCCCTGAGTTAATTTGCCCTTCTGAGTATTGAATTTCACATTAAAATCACAGTTATGTCAATAAGTTAAGTCTATCTTGTTTGCAAATTTGATAATCTGATAGAGTAAGTTCACAGCTCACCATGACTTCATAAACTCACAAGTAAGACCAGACCCTTTGTGAACCTTTGAGCAGAGAAGCAGCTTCTATTTTGCTTGTGGATCCATAGATCTGAAATCTAAAACTGTATGGATACTGATACAGTAATCTGCACTGGTCCACTAAGGTAGAGCCTCTTTACAAAAAAATTTAATCTATGGGTTATCAATTTAAAATGCCAAGTATTATGTCCTCTAGAGCAGAACTAAAATAGATCCTCCAAAACAATGGAAAATACAGTCATATATATACTAAGGCAGGTATACACATGCAAACACATATACAGTGTTGGCAGTTGTGTTATTTTGGTAGAATAGGAAATGAAGAAAAAGCTGATAACACGACTTATCAGCTCTGAGCTGCAGATAAATTTTCCACTGCAAACCTGAGATTACACGTTAGTAGGGATGTCTGTATATTTATTTCATGTTATATTTTTAGTACTTTTTTATATATATATATACATGAGCCAGCACATAAACCCATACAACTAGTCAGCATGCATGACATTGTAAAGCTGGGACAACACACACACCTGTCAGTCCTTTTATGTTGTGTTTGTTCTCAGTAAAACTGTTTCTGTGACTGAGAGTGACTCTATGACAATATTTGGTAGGGTTGTATCTTTCTCGATTTCAGATAAAATACTTTTTAAGTTCTCAACTCTCCAAATATCTGTGTACCAGCATAACTGTGTATTTCAGTAGTGTATTTTCAGTGAATGACTAATTCATTAAAAATCTTGTTAATAGTATATAAACAGATCCTAATTACCATTAAATTTATTGTTTTCAATTTGAAATTGAGATTTGAAATACCAGTCTTGACAGCCATGAAAAACAATTTGGTAATTGCCCTGCTTTCAAATATGTCTTCTACAGTATGCTTACAAATGCCTTTTTCAACATTGTTTTCTAAAAAGGTATTGCAGTGGTACAGTAAGTTATGTATACATAATCCAAGCCACCTGTACTAAGAACACTTACAGGCCAATAACTTTTTGTCAGAAAATTGCTCAATATTTTAATGAAAAGAGGCTAAAAAATCTACCTTTTAAGACACAGACTAGTAGAGTCTTTTTCCACTGTAATATGTAACTCTCTAAATGCCAGAAGCATGGCTTGGCCATGTGTTCAGTCCTGTAAATTTCAGGTTATTTGGGACAAATCTCATTTATTAGCCATCTGTAGGAACAGCTACTCTGACATGGCTCCGACTATAAGCTGTATAATGCTGTCATCCATAATCATGTAATGATTATGATCATTGACTCAAAAGGCAGAGTACATGAAGAAAATAAATGACCTTCTTCTAAAGATTTTCTAGGTTGCATATCACCCCCCCAGAAAGTATATCCTCTCCTCGAAAAGTGAAAATGGAGGTGCAATGTAATTCAAACAGCATTAAGTCTTCTGTAAGATTCCTTTGAAACCAGGAGACATTAATCCGTATAGTATCAAATGGTATAAAAATATCTTTGTAAAAATATTTCTGTGATATATCAGTATTGTGTCGTTGCCAGCAGAGACTTGTATAACAATGTAAATGGATTTTTAAGTGTTTGTTTCCATGCAGGGCTCTTTCAGCCCAGGCACTTCCCAATCTCATTGTTCCTTTGTTCTAGCGGATGTACAAAGCACTGAGTGTTTTGTTTTCTGGACGAGATAGATTAGATAAAGTCTGAATTTCTGAACTTCACCTTCTAGGCACGCAACTCTTTTCTTTGCTAATGCACCTTAGAAGGCATATTACCCAGGACAGTATAATTGCTGATAAAAATGTAGATTCACAAGTGTATTCACAAGTATCATCATGTAAATGTATATTCATAAATATCATTGCTTCTAAAAATGTCTTCTTTTTGTAGAATCTGGCAAAAAATGCAGATTACAGTGTTGGTTACTTTTGCATGGCTAAAGAACAGTCAAACTTACCGTTACTTTGTCAGCAAATTAAACTTCTCAACAGTTATCATGACTGTTCTCTTGGTCAGTCAAATTAAAACTTTTTTCGGTTGTCTTTGCATCTGACCATATATAACGCTGGAATTTATTTCTGACTCCCAGAGTTTGACCTTTCTGATTAGAACAATCGCCTTCAAGGAACAAGATTATACCCCCACTATTCACTTTTGCCAGCATAATAGTCTTTAGTGGCTTAGTATGTATTATAGGTGGAGCTGGTAGTCAAGCCTATTGTTAACATTTCCTGACACTTTTCATTAAAACCTCCTGTTTCAATTGCTGTAACTGGGTGAATTTTAAACTATTTGGCCTGAAGTTTGATGTACTTGGTATTGCACTTGAGGTTTATTTAATTTTTTTTTTCATATTTAAGCAGACTTAGTTTGACCTTTCAGAAAGAGTTCAAGAAAAAAAGACTTCTATTTATTGGTTTTGTTAATTTAAATTTTATCTCCTTTTGTGAAGAGTGCTAGTATCTCTGTGGTCCGAAGGCAGGAATCTGAATTTAAGCAGAGACCTGGGTTCAAAGTGACACAGTATTTTCCACAGTCACAGAATCACAGGACGATTGAAGTGGGAAGGGACCTCTGGAGGTCATCTAGTCCAAGCACCCTGCTCAAGCTGGGCCTCCTAGATCCAGTTGTGTAGGACCATATGCAAACAGCTTTCGAGTGTCTCCAAGGGGGGACATATTGCCTTGAAATTCCCAATATATTTGATTGACAGAGGATACCACCAAAACCTGTCACCAATATGTGTTCAGCAGAGTAAGAAGCAATTAAATCCTCTGCACCATCCAGGCTTTGAAGAAAAAACAGCTTAGAGGCTGCTAGCCCCATGATATTCCTACTGCTGTATTTGTAGGGTAGGAGTAGGTTTGACTTGACAGCCTTTACAGTCCAGTTTTTAATTACGTGATCTCACACTCTTTCATCTGCCTTGTTCAGGGAACCAGGCAGCAGCAACTGGATTGGAAAAATGGTCTGTGTTTCAGGCACGGTTAATATGAAGACCTCGGTTGGCAGCCTGGAGGCATCATACACTCCCTGATGTCTTGTCTGATGCTAGGCAAGAGTATCACAGAGTGTACTCATGTGGAAGCCAAATTTAGTTGTTAATTATTGGTAAACTTTTATTCTTTAACTCCCCAACTTGTGAATGCTTGAGTTTGCTGCTTTGGGTTGTTTTACAATACCTTTTTAATATGCAATTTCTTAACCTTGCTGGAAGACATAAATGTCAATACCTTAGTGCATCAACATGTAATACATTTCTTTTGATTTGCATGAAGTCTTGTGATGAAATACACCTGGAGTATACAAATAATAAGAGTCCTTTGGTTTGAGCAATGTTTACTAATACCTTTAGAGTGTATCATATTTTACAGGTGATTTTAGTTGAGAGCTCCTTAATAAACAACATAATGGATGTTGAGAGTTTCTCAGAGGAATAGTCCCAATTAAATATAATTCCTAAAAGTTTATCCAGGGTAGCGTTTAGGGTTATTTCAATTTATATGAACAATACCACAGCAGAGCACAAGCATACGCTATCAGAATCTGTTTGAAGTGGTTGAAATTAATACTAAAAATGTTGTTTCCCTCAAAATTGTATAAATGCTCATGCTTTCTATTTTTAACTACAGATCCCTTGCCACCACCTCATTTTGAAATGAATAAGGGAAAAACTACATTCACAAGCTTGAAGGTTGAGTGGGAACCTTCCTCAGGAAAGGTGGATTGGTATAACCTGATATTATTTGATCATGATAATAAAAAGATACAAGAAGCCTCCATACCAGGAAGAATTTCAAAAACAGAAAATACTTTTTATGGTCTCATCCCTGGGAATAAATACAACATTGTCCTCACTGCAGTTGCTGGAAATAAGAGTACCCCAGAACTTCACATAAGTGGATCTACAGGTAGGCTTTTTTTTTTACTGTAGTTCATCTGAATAAAACCATGGTATTATTCAGTTCTGCACTTTGAAATTAACAAATATATGTAAGTATTCTTCCTGGCAAGATATATATCTTTTTATATATGTCAGTAACTATTTATTGTAAGTAGAAAAAAAACAAATCTCTGAGAAACATGAAGAGTTGTTTGCTAAGAATGGGGCATGTTGTTATGGTGCATTTGGACATAAATATGGGATTGGGTTTTCACTAACCCTAAAAAAACTCAACATATTTCAGAAGTAAATCTGTTTAAAATAGCTGAAATTGTGGTGATAACCATTAGGCCTTAAGCATGTGATTTTTTTTTATTCCAACAGTGCCATCCCCTGTGAAAAATATTCAGATCAGTGTCAAAACAGACACTATCCATGCTTCATGGTCTCCTGGCTCTGGGCACGTTGATCGTTACAGACTGCTATTACTGGATAATCATGCTCCAGTTCATGAAGTTCACCAAGAAGATCCTCTGACCTCCTACACCTTTTCAGGACTTACAGCGGGTCACCTCTATAACCTCTCTATCATAACCCAGGCTGCAGGTTTGGAGAGCAACAGTTTTCAAACAGTCAGGACAGGTATGATTTCAGAATTCATTACAGCAGAACCAGAAGCTAAGGCCACAGTCTTAATAATGCAGCAGGACGTTTCAGAAAAATAAGTGGTTCCTATTCCAAGTGTATATTCACAGACTTCAGTGGCTGGATTACCCTTGGCAGGTGTTTCTCTCCAAAGACTGTAGAGGGAATTAGAGACACCATAGGCTTATTTAGCTCCTCCCTAAGTTAGCATTGCAGCAAAGTTAGCTGCTAAATTAGCTTGTAGGGTGTCTGCAGCTAACTGCTTAATGTAGGCAACTTCATTAAACATGTAAAGTTAGGTGTTAACAGTCTGAGCCAAAGTGCGCTAATATCACCTCATATCTGTGAAGGAGGTCCATCTGACTCTTGTATGGGCTTAAGTGGATTTAGGCAGTGTGTGGACTGGTTATTTCACAGTACTGAAAACAGTTTAGCTCCATGTTTCTTACTTAGCTGAGTGGGAGATGTAAAGCTTGTGAATTTTGCAAAAAATATTTTCTGTGACTGCTTTTCTCTGGTTTTCAAAATAGCTGTACTTCTGAAAAGGAAGTGAAAACAAGTAGAGTAGGTTAAGAACTTTAAAATTGGACTTAGGGTTGTTTGATTATTTGGGTTTGGTTGTTTTTTTCACAGGGAAGTATTGATTCACAGAAGTAGAGTTTTAGAAATTAAGCTTTTGTCCAGGAAGGTTTTTCAATATAGAGTTCTGTGGTCATAAAGAGAAAGATAATACCCCACTAGAGTCCAGTGGTTAGAACACTGTTGTAAGTGATAACGGGGTCATGCCTTTGCTCTCCTTTAATTTCTGGTAAACTTAAAGTGCAGTTTCTCCTACCGAAATCTCACCATGTAAATATAATTTGACATTAAGTGAACAATATTGTGTTATCCAGGACATATGGATGAGTGCTGTTGTCATCTATCATTGCCTGTCCTGAGGATCATACTCTTGTTTCATCATATTTCGTCAGATTGTTTTCTTTCTTCTTCTTGTGGGGTGCAAAAACTTTAAATCTCACAGGTTTTCTCAGAGCATAAAAACGCTCCATCTAGCTTGCGGCACAGTCCTCCATTTCACACCTAGCATGGCAAAACGCTTAGAAATGAAGATATTGCAGTTTGCTATGCTTTTCTTTTGGTGGATCACTTGAATGAAAGGGTTTGATTCCAGTCCTACCAATCCAATTGGATTCCAATTCAATTCTGCGCTGGTATAAATCAGGCATAGCTCCAATAATGCTGTAGCGTTCATTTTACAAAAACATACGCAGGCATCTCTGTTCTTAGGAGCATGTGTTTGGTCTGTTTTGCGGTTAAAATGACTAGTATGCAGACATGGCTAACAAATTCTCTATTCCATGAAAAAAGAGTGGCATTGTAAGAGGTGTCACTTTTATCACTACAGTGTCTGAAACATGTTTGGGTTCAGTTTCACGCTGACCAGATTTTGCCCTTTCACTGTTCAGGCAAAATCAGTCATACTCCCTCTCACAGAACTATTCAGAAGCAAAACTTTACTATTGCAGTAAGTAATAAGGCAGCAAGTCTTATATGTTCTGTGGTGGAATTATTTTATTCTTGTTTTCCTTTTTTAGCCCCAGCTGAAGTCTTAGATTTGACAGTGACTAACCATGACAGCTCAGATGCTTTAAAAGTTAAGTGGCGAAGACCTTCAGGAAACCTCGACTTCTATAATATCACTCTGTCTCATCTTGGATCAGTTAAAGAAGTCAAAACTCTCCCGCCACCAGTCACAGAGACTCACTTTGACAAGCTGACTCCAGGACGTCTTTATCAGGTTACTGCCCGCACAATCAGTGGTGAACTGTTCACTGATCAGATGGCAGCTGGCAGGACATGTAAGTCTTCTTCTGCTTCACTAGGACCATTGTAACCAGTGTTGGTTTTGTGTACCGTAGCATTGTAGAAAATCATTTTAGGAGGCAAAATGATTTGGATGCCAGGCAAAATAAGATAAAAAGT
Source organism: Forpus xanthops (assembly GCA_032466535.1). Classification (NCBI taxonomy): domain Eukaryota; kingdom Metazoa; phylum Chordata; class Aves; order Psittaciformes; family Psittacidae; genus Forpus; species Forpus xanthops. The sequence goes on along the minus strand of JASSUY010037989.1, from coordinate 55,208 downwards.
ACAATATTGTTCCAGGAGTACCGCCTCCTGACTCTGGCAACAGTTAATCTGGCAATCAAAAGCAGCTCCAGCATAGCCTGGGAGCAGGCAACCATAATGCATTTTGGACCTTATAAGGGTGGGTCTGTTAAAAAACTGTTCCACACTAGTATACTTCTGACCAACTTTGTTATATCCACTTCAACTCAGCATAGTGTATAAAATGAGTTAAATTATGGGAAGTCTGCATGTAGTCAAATTGTTAACAGATTTTTAACTAATTTTGCAAGGTCGAATATCCCTTTCTCCAGACATAAATATACAAATAGGAAAAGATTAGGTCTTGGCTTTCTTCACTACTAACAGTATGGATTAAGGAAGGCATGTGGCAGCCTGGGTAGAGCTGGGGTATTGTGGTTTTTAATCTTTTTCAGAAGTATGATTTTCTTTGAGATATCTCTTGTATGAGTTCTGAACCTAAAAATCCTGGCATGGTTCTCCCACAGCATTACTGACCACAAAGTTATCTTCTCCACACCAGCCTAGCCCAGGCAGAATTTAGATGGAAAAAAAAAATATGTGAGTGAAGAATACACACATAAATCTTTGGTAGCCTCAGAACCAAAAAATACATATGTGTGTGTGAAAGATTGGAGAGAGCATTTTAGAAACTATCATCTACAACTAAACGTCTCATGTGAAAGACTCCTGCTTGATGTATCTAGGTGCTACCTTATTATCAGTGCCTGGAAGAGAGATGAAAAGCCTTTAGTGTCCAGTAAGTACAAAGCTGGCCTGGTCATATACATGTCTTTATTTTTTTTTTATTAGCCTACCAAAGGCCTTTAAGATTACAGTTTACATCTGAAGGGAGAGCTTCAGCCCTCACTCAAACCACTCATCCTCAAATTTGTGACATAGATCCAGTACTTTCAAAGTCAGGGATCTAAAAGTTCTTTTTCCAAGGATGGTGATCATGTGCAACTCCTTCCTGTGACTTTTCCATAGCTGCCAAGAGCTTTGAAAACAGGGTCAGAAACTTTGTGGCTAAAACACAGATTTGTGAATCCAGGCTGTCATGCCTGAAGATGCTGAAGGTTAGACTGTTAGGATCCTAACTCAGAGAGGCAGGTGCCCAAGAATGTAATCCACATCGTTGTGTATTGAGAGGGTGTCTACAGCAGCAGAACCTGCTGAGAATGTAAATTCAGGACCCTGGAGGTGGAGGACAGGACAAAGTGGACGTTTTAATAGACCTCAGTTTGAACCTCAGTGCCTTACAAATGGGAGGGCCTAGGACATACAAGGCCTTTGTGAGAAGAAGCCATCAGACTGAGAATTTCTCCTGCTGAGACCAGAATTTGGCCCATAGTGACTGAAGTTTTTGCCTTAGCTTTGAAAAATTGAATCACAGACTCTAAATGAACTTAAGTCCAGGAAACAATAGGGTAGCTAACTGGAAACTGCAGATGTATCCTAGAAGTGCAAGGGAAGATTTTACCACCCTGATAAGAAGAGTTCCCCATTTCTGATATCAGAAACCAACAGTAAAAAGTGAGCAGTTTGTGTGGGAGAGGGTAAAAATTATCTCTGAAATGAATGCCAACCTTTATAACAAGATACCTCACATGCTGTAACTGAGCCAAGTGCTTCTGCAATAACTGTGCTGCGAGACAGGTTTTGCCAGTGCAAAATACCCAACTTCAGAATTAGTCTCTCAATCTCTGTACTTCAGTTCCACAGAAGGTTTCTGAGCTGGAAGCCGGTGCTGGGGGCTGGCTGAGGTCTCTGCGAGTGAAGTGGCTGCCCCCTGCGGGAGACTGGGAGAAGTACCACCTCCTCCTGTGGAACCGCTCGGCTCTGGTGCTCAACACCACACTCGAGAAGGACGCCAGCGAGTACCTCATCCACGACGTGGGCCTCATCCCTGGGAGACAGTACAGCGTGGACCTCTTTGTGGAGAGTGGTGATCTGCAGAGCAAGACTAGCTGCACAGGGAGAACAGGTCAGCGTGCTTGCCTGGGAAGGGTGAGCGTGCAAAGTGTTCAGCTGGGGTTTGTGGGCTATGAGGAAGAAAAGTACAGTAGAATCCACAGATGAATTTTAATACAGGAAAAAAGAGCTCCCTCGTAAACAAGAGAAATACTTCTTAGCAGTTCTGAGAAAACTTTCAGGGTTATTTTTGTGGCAAATATTTTGTTAATGAAAGCTTTGGGAATTATATTTTATATATGAGATAGGATATTATATATACTGTCATGACTGAAACATTACACTACATATACAACATTTCACTGTTGTATTTTGTAGCTGAGAGAGCAAGGCACATTGTCATCTTGCCTATCTTGATGTACATTACAAATAATTTAAGTTTATAGTGTTACTTTTAACTGACACAGCTAAGTGATTAGAACATGGTCCAATTAATGATAGCCAGATCTAGATGTCTCACAACTGCTTGACCCACAGTTAGGTACATAATGTATCCATTATGAAACTTAGGCCCTATTCTGTCTTAATTTTTCTGTTACATAGATCCACAGCCTTGGAAAGTGAGTTGTATTTCAGTATAACAGGGACAAAATAAACAGATGCCCTCTGTATGTGTGCACTCACACAGAAATTTACTGATTAATTTCTTTACTTTATACCGCTGTAAATTTGGAGTGTCTGCCAACTTGACTGAGATACAAACCAGTGCAAAATCAGTGTCACTCTTATCCTCCAGTTTGCATGCTTGTTTGTTACAGTTAACTTGGTCTGGTTTATGGTACTAATGTTTTATATTGCTGTCTAGCACCCACACGTCAAGAGGAAGCTGACTGACTTCACTGCATTTCCATTCATACTAAAATATGTATCCTGAGATAAGCTTAAACCTAAGCATTACAGCCATAATGTTGAAGGCTGCTGCTGCAGCCCTTTACTGGAAGAGTAACACAAATACTAGGTTTGTAACACTGGCTTCCTAGAGAAAGGTAAAGAATCTCCTCTTGAGTACAAATACTCTGTTGCTGTTACAATTCCATCCTACAGAACAGATTCCTTACAGCAGCTCGAGACACAGCATGTGTGTTCACTACAAGCACCTGTTCTCACTGAGATATTTGTGTACTTTTGCAGCTCCAGAGCCTGTTCTCCAGCTCCGTGTGAAGCATGCTAATGAATCATCACTTAGTGTCATGTGGATGACCCCTGTTGCAGAATGGGACAGCTATGTGGTTTCACTAGGAGACAGGGATCTTACTGTCATCAAAAAAGGGCTTGCAAAAGAAGCTAAGGAATTCACTTTCACTGACTTGGTACCTGGAAGAAAATACACAGCCACAATCACTACTATTAGTGGGAGTTTAAGCAACTGGACTTCAGTGGAAGGAAGAACAGGTACCATTCTATTAAACTATTTTAATCTTTGCTTCTATTGACCATTAACAACTTTCTTTGTTTTATAGTGAACTGAACAAACTGTGTCTAAATTTCAAAAGTATTGAATTTACATTTCTTTCCTCGGTAGAAAAGTTATGTTTCCAAGTCTCTCATTTCTGATTGTCAGTTATCTTGCAGTATTTACTTAAGGGTTTGGGGAAATTGATATGTAATTCCGGCAAAACAGGTTTTGAAGTACTGTGTCATGTCTGATCAATCTACATTACCCCAAGATTCCATATAAGAAGAACAATTTTCACTGGGTATCTTCAGGAAGGTCACTTCCTTGATTCAAAGCATTCATCATCTGAAAAAAAAAACCAACCACCACCACACAGGAAAATGTTGCTTTAGGGGGAACATTGCAAGGCTGACAGACACAAAACATATGTGACCTTGGAAATGTATTTTGAATCTTTCTACTCTTCTGATTCCAAAATCTGTGTCTCTTACTTAGGATGACAGCTATGATACAAGGAAGGTCCCATTCCCACCCCCAGCAGCGTGCTAATATTGTGCACGTGTGCAAGTTATAAACCATATGTGTTGCTTTACTCTGTTTGACTTTTGCATTCTCCAGTGCAAGCAAAGTCTTACAATGTAGGTCTGGTCTGGCACAGCACAAGGAAAAACAAACTGCTGGTGTGTGAATCTAATCATGCCTATGGCTTGATAGTGGTCCTTACTTAAATGTTGTAAGTCCTTCCAAGGCCTGAAAAGTTAGACTTACACTTTCATTTCTCTGCTGTATGATTAGATAGCTGGGATTTCACTTCCTTCTACTTTATGTCCCTTTAGGAGGCCTATTTATGCATAAAGATTACAATGTCCCACTTAACTAGTATGAATCAGTCAGGGATATCATGTCACCATTACATTCAAAGTGATAAAGAATTAAAACCAATGAATTTGAACATAGGTATTAATAAGCTTTCCAAACCTCTCAATCTTCATTGCAGCAGGATGGCTTACTAGGCTTGCAAAATCTTGCTGTGAATATGACAGAAAAAGGTCTTACATGCATCCTAGATTGGCCAGCTTCTGATGAAGCCTGAGCTGTTACTTAAAGTGCCTTTAGCACAGAAATGTAGCACTTCATTGTCTTGTTAGAGCTTTCTATATTATGACATTATAAAATTATAAAACAGGTGGAATTTTTTACATTTTTTTCAGCTATGTGCCTTTACTTTGTAGCTTTTGTTAATGATTGCTAATTAAATACTGTGTGTGCAAAAAAGCTGATATAAAACGAGATGAAGCTTGCAATCACATTCTGTAAAATAAAAGTGCTTCATTTCAGTTGTGCTTGGTCATGTAACCAGAACTGCTTAGAAAGAAGTAACTGTATTTCCTTGCTTTGATCAAAACCTGTCAAATAAAAAAGTATTTGGGGTAAAATTCGTGCAAGGTACCACATTCCTTTTGTTCTTTCCTTTTTATTTTTGTCCTGGCTAAATTTACCATACTGTATTAAGGTAAATGCTATGTTTGCTTTTTTTCATGTTTTGATGCTAAAAAAGTGAGTATCTTGCAGATCTTTTGATGTAAAACCAAAACCATCCTAGTTACCTCCGAAAGTAAAGGGTCTGACACTTCTCTGAGGTATAGATGACTGTGCCTGAGGTATTCAGGAAACTAGTTTGCCATTTAATAAGAATAAGAGATGGGGAATAGGAGAGGAAAGGGAGAATGAAAGTCACAGTAGTTTAAAGTCATCAAAACCCCAAATTACTTCCTAAATTGTTGGCTTTTGTTTAATGGTATTTATAAAATTCCATCTCTTCCAGTTCCCTCATCTTGAATCATTGCAGTCTGACTGAGAAAAGCTGTGCTAAAGCCTGAAAGACCTTTCTGTGCCTTAGATAGTTTCCCATAGACCGCATCCCATCAGGCAGGAAGCAGTCCACAGTTAGATTATTTTTAGTCCTGTTGAGTCTGGCTGCAGATTGGAATGTTCTTTTGATGCACTTCCTCAGTGTGACTAAACTTGGGTTATTTGGGGAGGTTTGTTTTGTTTTATTTTCTTTCTCCTCAGTAACATTATGACAATTTTCTTTGCAGTGCCAGCCCAAGTGACTGGTCTGACTGTGGCAAGTCAGGGATCAACCAACAGCTTGTTCACCAACTGGACCGGAGCACTGGGAGATGTAGACTCATACCAAGTGCTACTGATTCATGAGAATGTTGTCATTAAAAATGAGACTGTGCCCAGTGAAACCAACAGATATCACTTCTATCCCCTGAAACCTGGAGGACTTTATTCAGTTGTTGTCACCACTGTCAGCGGGGGAATATCTTCAAGGCAAACGATCGCAGAGGGGAGGACAGGTAAAAATGAAAATACTCCAGCATGTCTTTTGTCAGTTCCTGAAAGCTGAATTTATTAAAGAGAATGGTCTTGTGATTAAGCCATTGCACTGAATATTCAGAAATACAGGAGTTTCAGATGTATTATTCTTGTATGTGAGCTCAGGCACACTGTGGGTCCAGATTCACGTTAACATAGCTCCCTAAGGAGCTAACTGCTCTGCCTACACCAGGAACTCGGTACAGCAGGATCAGCCTGTAATGAAGAAAAAAATAAGCCCTGAGAGCGATGTACAGCTGTGGTAGGTGAATCACCCCTAGGAAGGAACTTTTGACTAGATGGCAGCATAGGGTGATTGCTCCTTAGGTGTGCAAATTAGCTGCCTAAAGGTGGTGGGATAAATCTGTCTCTTACCACCCGTTCTTTTCCTCCAATCCAACATTAAAGAATGTCCACCAGGGTTAATGACTCATTATGAAGTCCTTCTATACTGCATTTAGGCTTTACTTTTGCATCAAATTCTGTAATGACTCAATAAATGTAATACCAGTCCTTTGGATAGTTAAACAGAGAGAAATACTGACAACACAGTGCAGTTTCACCCTTTATGCAAATTTGGCAGTTTGCTCCAGTGTTCTTATTGAACTATTTTCAGGTGAAAACAACAACCCAAAAAACCCAAACAAACAACAAAAAAAAAAAAAAACAACCCCACAATTGCAGAAGAATAGCACTAAAAGGCTTAAAGTGCATAAGCATGTTTTGTAAAATCTATTTTGTTTTGCTCCGACAGCTGATGGCTAGTCCCTCTGAGGTCAGTTCAGTCAATCAGAGTCCAGTGAAAATGTGAAAGTTCATTGTGATTAAGGTCTGCTGCATTCTGGCAGTTCTGTACCTGAGTAATTGTGGTTTTGGCAATGTGGAGCCTTTGATCTCGCCTTGCCGCTTTGAGAAACAAATTTCATTCATGTTTTGGCCACTAGGCGTCAGAGAGCTCATTGTAAATGACACATTCTGCTGTGGGCCTCAACTTCATGCAAGTGTTAACAGTTTTTGCCGCTACTGATGAATGGCAACTTGAAAGGATAACTCATCTCCTGGGACTTTGGAAGTGCTGAGATTGTGCCACCAAAGCCAATTTCCTTCACTGTATTCAAAAAAGCAGACAAGTGTTGCTGAGTGGGAATCAGTGCATAGCTGCTCAGGAATCCCAGACTGCTTATTTTGCAGGGCGACATTCCAGGCATTCTGACAACAATAGGAATTGGGTAGTTAAAGCTCTCTTGGTTTTTCCTCTTTGTTGCACAGTTCCTTCCAGCGTGACTGGAGTAACAGTAAATAACTCAGGTCGCAGTGACTACCTCAGTGTTTCTTGGCTGCCAGCTTCTGGAGATGTAGACAGTTATTTGGTAACACTCTCTCACGATGACCAGATTGTTCAGACTCTCACCGTTTCCAAATCCTTCAGTGAATGCTCCTTCAGCAGCCTTACTCCTGGGACGCTTTACAATGTGATGATAACCACGAAGAGTGGGAAGTATGAAAATTACTCCTTCAGCCAGGAGCGAACAGGTAAAGAGAGCCTCAGAGCAAATCAGTCACTATAATGACTTTGTATAGCCATTATCAATGATCTGTCAGTATCTAACCAAACTGAGATGGGTGAGTAGGGATTGGAGGGTCAAACTATAAAATTAAAGCTTTACAGACTTAGTTTTATTCTTAATCCCCTAGTACTGTTTTATGTCATATAAAATTACTTTAGCATGAGTAAAAGTCACGTGTCAGTCCTTGTGAGTGAAAATAAATCATGTGTCAGTTTTAGCTCAAATCATTTTCCTGCTCTTAGTGTCTCTAGTTGGCTCTTCCCAGTATACCCTGTAGAGCATCCCAGCCACCCCCCGATTACTCAAGTACTGAAAGAATGGTATAGATTAGGCTAACTGCTAAAATATTTGAAATGTGTCACATAAATTAATAACACCCATGTCTATGGTTTTAATCATGCAGTGTTCAAGAAGATTATATCAGGAATAGAAAAGTTTCAGAAAAGGGTGGTAATAATGATGCAAAACCTCTTAAAACTTCCTCAAAGATTGAAAAGACTCAGACTTTACACTTGGTAAACCAGTAAAATGGCAGAAAGATGGTAAGGGGTGTTAAAATGACAAAGAGTGTAAAGCTAATGCAATTTTAGTCTTCTCGTAATGTAAGTGAAAATCCAAGAGACAGCCATTTAGATGGGAAGCAAATTCAAGATTACTGCAAACCTGTTGAACTCACTGCTATAAGCAAAACTGACCAAGTACCTAATGACCAAAAACTGGAAAGGCAAACCATTGTTACATGGCATAAAGCAGCCTGGAAATGGCAGTTACTGTTTTAGAGGCTAGGGTATTGCTTAAATACACATTGTGGTCTTTTTGCAACTTCCTCAGAAAAATCTGGTAATTGCACAAATATAATCCACTACAGCAGCTTCAGGAATATATTGCTTTCTGAATCTTTAATTGTGTTTTTTTTCTGTCAGTCCCTTCAAGCGTTCAGGGACTTACTGTCAGCAATTCAGCCAGAAGTGACTACTTGAAGGTGTCCTGGTTACATGCCTCTGGATATTTTGATAACTATGAAGTCATCATCAAGAACAACAATGATTTCATCCAAACAAAAATTGTCCCAAAGGATGAAAATGAATGTGTATTCACTAATCTAGTCCCAGGGAGGCAGTACAGTGTTACGGTCAGCACGAGGAGTGGGAAATATGAAACTAGTGAAAGAGTCTATGGCAGAACAAGTAAGTAAACATCCTGGAAGCATCTTGGGACCCTCCAAGATTTTTTCCGCTTATCATAGCTGGCCTGAAAATCTCATATGATTTTAACACAGAATGTTGAGTGTGTCTCTTTGACTGCGTGTCATTCCAAGTGCTTGTTTAGTTTATGACCAGTGTTTAAGCTGCAGACATACAGAACATGAAAGAAGAGATCTGTGCTGTGAACTTGGAAGGTAGATCTCGAAATATGGAAAACTAAGATTTTCACATAAACTTAGTATTTATGCTTAAACTATGCCAGAATGTACATGACATTTTTTTTCTGGTTATGGAAATGTATTAGGAAAAAGAAAGGCTAGACCTCACACTCCTCAAGTTACCCCAAGAACTGGAGTTGGAGAGCATTGGGCAGGAGTGGTAAAGTGACTAGCTGTAAGCCAGGAAGGACCTGAATGCAGTGTGCCTGTCTTCACGTAGCACTACATATAAGCTAATGAGCCATGCTAAGAAATTGAGTTTATACACAGATGTAGCACTGAGCAAAAATAACTGACCTGCATCTGGCAGGAGTTTGGAACTGTGCAGAGGGGTGCTGCAGCACATAGATGGATTGCCTCGGATCAGTGCTAGCTCAGGCCTCTTTGTACATCATTTGTTGTACATGCAGATCCTACTCAACTTTTGTTGGCTATGCAGATTCTCTGCAGGCTCCATTATTACCCATTTATTTTTTTTATGATGATAGTTTGTGGACTCACTGTTCTGAAATGGGACCTTCCTGGGTTAGATGCAGTACAAACCACAGACAGCAGCCCTTGTAAATAAGTGCAGTCAACTGCTTTTCCTAGGGAACTGAAGGAAAAGTTTTAGTGCTGGAGCATGGCTTCAGAGCTGTTATCTTTTTGTTGTGATCTGTTAATAAGCACTAAAAAGTTTTCTATCTTTCTTCTCACCTCTTCAGTGCCAGAGTCAGTGAAGGAACTGACTCTTAGTAACAGGAGCACAGAAGATCTGCAGGTAACTTGGTCAAAGGCTGAGGGGGATGTTGATAAATATGAGATTCAGCTGCTCTTCAATGATATGAAGATCTTCCCACCTATTTTCCTTGGGAACACCGTTGAGGAGTACTGGTTCACAGCTTTGACTCCAGGACGTCTCTACAAAATTCTTGTCTTGACCATCAGTGGAGATGCACAACGTGCTACTTTCATAGAAGGCCTGACAAGTAAGAAATAATATGGTATTTAGAGGGAAGAATGAGGCACATAAAATTAAGGGTGAACCATGACCTTAACTGAGCTCCTGTAATACTGGCACAATGGCAGCATATCTCATTGAAAATCACACTAGTACTTCAGCCAAATTAATCTGTGCTTAATAAACAAATGTCACAGCTATTAGTAGTTGATATTTGACAGATAATCTAATTTCTTGCATAGGAATAGTATTGAGGTGTCAGTGCTGGGTTTCTGTTATTCCCATGAATGCCAGTTGTTTGCTTAGTATCTCTAGGTAAATAACTTAAGCTGTTTTACACCTCTTCTTTACCCACCTGAACTGAATGGCTACAATTATAACTGCAAAATGGCTAACTAAGTGTACATAAAGAGCTGTGATTTTCTGAGGTGTATCTAAAGCATCATTTGGAAAACAGGGGCTTAACCAGATAAAAGAATGTAGAAGCTTCTTTCTGTTTAACTTATATATTATTTACTTTTGTTCCTGTAAACACATAATTGCTTTTCTAAAATGATACTGTCCTACACAAATGTCTTCAGGTTTACTTGTGTTTACCCACGAGTGAACTTACTTGTATATGGAAATGCTCTTTGTCCTTTGAATCATCTGCTATGGCCATAAAAAATGTAGGAATTTGAAAGTCTGAATCAAACAGGAAATATGTGAGCAGGTGCCTTTGTGTTCCCTTTTTATTTTTCCCAGTTCCAAGCATGGTCAGAAACATTCATGTGTCCTCTAATGGCATGACAAACAGCCTGAAAGTGAGCTGGACTCCTGGAAGTGGAGATGTTGATTCCTACACAGTGACTATATTTCAGCAAAACCATCAGCTTGATTCCCGGAGTGTCTCCAAACATGTCTCTGAGCACATTTTTCACAAGTTGGAAGCTGGGGAGCAGTACCGGGTGGTGGTGCAATCTAACAGTGGCACATTGCACAACAGCTTAGCAGCTTTTGGGAGAACAAGTACGTTTCTTTTAAGACAAGGGCAAGTTGCATTAAATCTTCCCAGAAGCTGAACCTTACTGCTAGTGTTTACGAATATAGTATTGGAAGTGGGGATTCTAATATTCGTTGACAAGATTTTTTCCAAAGGAGTGTGAGTCCTCATTCTTGCAAACACCTAGGCGTGGGTATGTTAATAACAGATCTGTCATGTCAGTAGCTTTACCTGGGTTAATGCATGTGGAATTCAAGTCCCCAGCCCAAAGTGCCTTCCCAGGATGCATGCAGTTCCATCATCAATCAGGCTTATGCCTGTATCCATCCAACACATATATCTTCAGGGCTCCATTTAGTCAAATACTGTGTTGTAGGAGAGCCCATTGTATGGTCGAGGTTTGTTGTACAATGTTCCACTGCATGTTGGAACACAGAAAACAGTGGAACGCTCTGGTTTCAGTCCATCTTCTCTCCAGCACCTGACTGTGTTTGCTGTGGCCTTGACTTTTGCGCAGCAGCTGCTAGCTAATGTTTTCAATTCTATGCCATTATTTTCCACCACTTCTTTATTTTGCAGTTCTTTTTCACATGCTATTTTCACATGTTAACTGTTCCCATCAGTTCATCTTACTCTCCTCCCTCTTCTCATGATAATTTATATGTATCTGTTGCTCCTCCATGCCCAGTTCAGATGTTCATGATGCTCTCAAACTTCATCTGATTTTATTTATGTCTAGGAATTACTTTCTTGGGTAAACGCATGCACAAACATTCCTTTCCCACCAGTGAACACTCAAATGAATATTTTCTATTAATTACTTTATTCATAGTTGTGTACTGAATGTGTATTGAATGATCTGTATTTCACCTAGTAATGTCCTGCCTTTAATTGTTGCTTGCAGTTCCAGCTTCTGTCCAGGAATTATTGGCCCACCATGCTTACAGCAGTCATTCCTTGTTAGTAACCTGGCAGAAAGCTCCTGGTGTAGCTGAAAGATATGACATTCTGCTCTTGAATGAGCAAGGAATCCTCCTGAGCAACAAATCAGAGCCAGCTACTGCCAAGCAGCACAAGTTTGAAGATTTATTAGCTGGCAAGAAGTATAAAATACAAGTTTTGACAGTTAGTGGTGGCCTCTTCAGTAAACGAGCAGAAACTGTCGGGCGAACAGGTAATTAGAACATTTCTGTGTATTTATAGTTCCCTCAGTCAGATATCATTAAATACATGAATCATCTTTATATCTTGATTCTGGAAAGATTATAGTAAGAACAGACTCCAGATATTTATGCATCATTTTTCCTTGGTATGTGAATCTGAAATTGTTAACATAATGATGTGTCCATGGTTCATAATAAGGATATTAAACCAAAGTGCTGAATGCTTCCTTCAGTCCATCAGTTATGCAACTATCTGAATGCTTTATTGTCATCAAGTTTTTACTTCACAACCTCAAGGTTTTTAGCACAGTCTTTACTCAGTGAAAGCTTCTTGCAGAAACTAATGGGGTGATCTGTGTGAGTGCAGACTGAAGAACCAGGCCTGCTGGGAAATATGAATGTTGTCTTGGAGAGACTCAATGGCACCTTGTAAATGCTTTCGCCTTGCTTCTGAAAGTTGCTGTTGACATTACTTAGCTACTTGTGGCTTAATAGAAATGTATTCCAGGCATGAGTTGTTACTTTATTACAGGTTCAGCTTAGTGGCCAGACATTTTTGTATATACCTTTACATTTATTCTTCTTTTCAGTCCCAGCGGCAGTTACAGATCTGAAGGTCACAGAGAACACCACTGACCGACTGTCCTTCAGCTGGACTACCTCGCAAGGGGAGCTTGATTCATACGACATCTTCTTGTACAACCCAGACAAGTCCCTTCATGACAGGATTTCAGGAGAGCAGCACCTCCAGCAGTGTTCATTCCAGAACCTGCGGCAAGGCAGGATGTATAGAATGGTGATTGTTACCCACAGTGGGGACCTCACTAACGAGTCATCTGTCTTTGGCAGAACAGGCAAGAACATCTAAGAAAATCATCTGTCTCTGGTGTGGTGCTCATGGGGAACACCAGTGAGCTGGTCTGATCTGCTGTTCACTTTAGATTAGAGAAACTAGTAAAGATATCAAAATGGGCTCTCATACATGAAAAGCATTAGACAAATAAGAAGGTAATTTTTTGAATGATGTGGTTACAAGAGAAAAATGGAGCAGAGACCTTTACAATAGTTCCCAGGTACTCAGGTCAGGAGCAGAACGTCCCAATGTATGCTGCTTAAGCCTTGAAGGAAAACAGCTTTGTCGTATCTTAGAAGCATGGCCAATGAGTGGAAAAGACCAAAAGGCAAAGCAAGTAGGGTTAATGGGGAAGACAGTCTACCAGTAAATAAAAGTTCTTCCCCCTGGGGAACTCGCTGCATTTCTGTGTTTGTTCTGCCACACACGGGAAGTAGAGATTCCTAAGCAGCTTTAGCAACCCTGATGCTCTGTGAAACCTTTCTTTGTCCTCTGAGGCACTGTATAGTAACCCTTATGTAAGACTGCCTCCAGACAGTGGTGTGCTTTCTTCAGCTACCTCAGAACTGGATGTTTCCATACACTGATTGGGAAAAAGCTGCTTAACATTTGCAAAAATATCTATTATAAACATTTCAGCCTCCTCTGGGGATGGTGGCATTTCAAAATAAGTAAGGAAACTATTGAGGTACACTTCCTGATGCTTCCTGGCTTTTTGACCAGCTGTGATGGCTGTCTGGTTTATTACATAGCTGTCATTACAGAATAAGTGTAAGTTCTGCTGGATTTTGTTGTCTTTCCTCGCGCTAAAGATGTTCTACATAAAGTAATATTTGTCCCCTTTTATTTCAGTACCAGCTGCTGTTGTTGGTCTCAAGGCATCCAACCAAAACATGACAGACAGTCTGTGGTTTACCTGGCGTCCAGCAGCAGGAGATGTTGACTTCTATGAGCTGAATCTTTACAACCCAAATGGGACACAGAAAGAAACATGGCAGAGGAAAGACCTGAACGAGTGGCATTTCCAGGGGCTCATTCCTGGCAGAAAGTATACTCTTGTTGTGGTGACTCACAGTGGTGACCTGACCAACACAGCAAATGCTGAAGGAAGAACAGGTAAAAAACACAAAAGCTTTGGGATTTTTGTTTAGTCCCATCTGTCAGCATTTGTACTAGTTCACAGCTATGCAACACACTTGTTCTGTGGGAGGATTTATTGTAAGAGTCACTGAAGGTGTAAAGGTAAAGAATGTCCTTAAGGGTATTACGCCAACGGAGTGTGATTTTATTTAGTGCTGGTTTTCTGTCAAAGGCTCAGGGATATGTAATGTCTGTGAAAGTCACCAATATCAGCACAGGTGCAGAAATTAGCTGTGTACACAAGATAATATAAACAACTTTGTGATGCATGAAGAAAATAATGTATGTTTCATTTTATGTCTTGTGTAAAAATTTGGTCATAATCTCTTTATCCCTTTCCCTCTTCTCCCCTGCTTTCCATGTAGCACCCAGCCCTCCTAATACCGTGTCATTCACTGATGTTGCAAACACTTCTTTATCAATCACTTGGCTGGGTCCTCCAGACTGGACAGACTACGATGATTTTGAGTTGCAATGGCTTCCAAAGGATCCCCTCACAGTATTCAATCCCTACAGCAGCAGCAAATCAAAAGTACGCATCATCTATGGCCTGCGACCAGGAAGACTCTATGACTTCAGTGTCAGAACTGTTAGTGGTGACAGCTGGAAGACATACAGTCAGTCTCAATCTGCAAGTGTGAGAACAAGTAAGTGAGAGTTTCCATTGCACCCTAACAGTCAGCTGGAGAAGATGCAAAACTTAAATCTTAGCAATCACTTTCGCAGTCAGTAATTAACATCAGTGAATTTATGAATGATGCTGATGAATTCATCTAGATTCTAAGCCCTTGCTGTGTGCAAGGTCAGCCATTTAAAGATTGAAAATGGACATGCACTTACAATCTACACATCCAGAGTGGGGCTGTATGTGTGCAGAGCCTGAATCAGTCAGTTTCACGGTAAAATAAGGCTGAATATCCAGACTTCTCTGACATTAGGATATTGAAATAAGCAAAATGTTTCTGAATGATCAAGCAGGAGAGATGAATGAAACCCTGCTGTACTAGATCTGAATCTGAAATCAGTGTTGCACTGCTCTGCATTTTTGGCCATGTTTGTGGAACTGCATAATCTCTAGCTATCTCTATCAACCTCAGGAGCAGGCTGATTTGAAAATGTGACCTGAAATTGTAAAAATAACTGAGCCTTGGCAAGCCTTCATGTCACCTGGGGTGGGATTCAGTTCCAAATTGACATCTATGTTTAGTAAGCTGAATAGCATCACTCCATTCAGCATGTTTTTTAAAAAGAGGGACCTCTTTCATCTGTATTTAATCACCTGAATGTAGATGTCTGCCATCTGAAAGTGAACTCTATTTTTGTTACGTGATCTGTTGTGTATCGTGCTCTCATATTACATGGATAAAGCGTACTTCCATGGTATGCTTTAGTAATATGGGCATTCCACATGCTACCCGAGAAAACATGTAAGTCATGAGATGACAGTGTCAATATTGACTGATTCTGTTAACCACATGTAACCTCCAAATACGTTGTAGCAGAGTTCTTGAAATCCATTGCTTTTCAGTGTTGTTGCTCATCTTAAGACTTCAGCAAGTAGTTCTGTTTGCTTGTTTTCACAATTAATGACTGAAGCTTAACAAACCCAATGAGGCTGATATAACTAAATCTGGTTGCAGATGGCTAAAATGAGTTAGCCTTGCCTAATAATAATGCAGCACATATTTGCAGGAGAGGTAGGAATTCTGGTTCCTAGACTCCTGCTCTGATCAAATGGCTGTGTGAAAACTAAGGGCTCTAGAGTGAGCAGAGCAGATGCTCTGAGCAGGGTGATGCCTGTATCTTTTCCCACTAAGCTCCAATTTCCCAACATTCCTCTAGAACCAGACAAGATACAAAGTCTTCATTGTCGACCCCAGACCTCTACTGCCATTGCCTGTTCCTGGACTCCTCCTGATTCTGACTTTGATGGGTACAGTGTCGAATGCAAGAAGATGGACACTCGTGAAGTGGAATTTTCTAGAAGGATAGATAAAGACAAATCTCTGCTTAATATCATGACCCTTGTTCCCCACAAGCAATACCTGGTGTCCATCAAGGTGCATTCTGCAGATATGACAAGTGAAGTCGTTGAAGACAGCACCATCACAATGATTGACCGTAAGTGTAATTCAGAGTTGCTGTGAAGGGAGACAGTGAGCAGCAGTAAGGAATTGCTTGTGTTGGTTAGGCAGCAAAAGGAATTCTGAACTCCATAATTGCCAGTGTGTAGTACTAACAGTCCAGTGGCCAAAATAGAGTAAACCTGTCCTTTGGTCCCTGTTGCGACAGACAATGCATGATTTTGACTATATTGTCTGTCATTATATTGCCAGACCTAATTATTTGGAGAAACTTTAAAAGTTATCCTGTCATTCTGATATTCAACACCAAAAATGTCCTCACTGTACACCTTTAGCTGTCTTCATGGTTGCTGTTTGGCTTCCTGTGCCTGGCTGTTTCCCCTCATGGATGGTAGCCATCCTAAGCACAAATATTCTTCAGTGAGGACATTGGATTGTGACATTGGATCATTTTTGGGTTCTGTAGATTCTTTTGAGGTGCTGCCTGACTAAATCATGTGTAGGAGGGGGGAATCTCAGATTTACGTAGCATGTGCTTTGAAACAGCTTCTTCAGTTTCTCTACCTGTAGGCTGCTGAGTGGAGCGTATCGGTAGAATCAGCTGATTCTTCTGCACTGCCAGAACACTGTGGTGAACAGCCCGCTATTGCTGGCCCTAAAGATGCTCCATTTTTTTGCAGTACTTCTGGATTCAGTGGCACAGTAAAACACAGAGGCCTGAACCATTCTAGGGCTAAACTTCTCAGAAATACAAGGTGGCCAGGAGGCTTATATTCAGGGACACTTCTACAGCTGTTCATTAAAAGCCACATTAGTGTGAAATGCTGAGTCATAAAAATTATGTTTTGTTCGGAAGCTGTTGAGCTAAGCTACAGAGTTCAGTCACCATCCCACCTTCTGCCTTCCGCCATGGATAGCCTTTTAGTTGCAACAATGTCACCTCCTTCCTCTACCACAAAGGATGCTGCAAATCCAGATGTAGTTAGAACTAGCATGTCACAAGAGGTGATTCTGAGTCCTAGTTGAAGGTTAGCTGTTTCACATTCTTATTTGCTTTAAATACTGCTGTTCTTTCAGATTCTCATTATTACTGGAGGCCCTACTCAAAGAAACACAGAGAATTGCAGCTAGACTTCATACATGTAAAAGATTCAGCTAAACGATATAGAAAGGCATGAATTCTTGGCTGTTCTTGGAATCTAAAACCTTTTGAAATTCAGCCTCCTGCTTACATATTTAATATGTTTCCCATACTAGCAATGTAGTTTCAGTAATACAAGTTTTTAAAAGATTCAGCAAAGTAGATCCTGAAAATCCCTACTTTCACTCCACTGGTCCTCTGAAGGTATTTCACACGAATTTCACTTTCCAGTTCTCTTCTACTGTGTGAGTTTGAAGTATAGCTTTCTAGCATACTAAGAACATTTCCTATGGAAATTCTGCAGTCAGTCTGGAAAATGATACTCACAAGTTGAAGGCTGACTCGAGACTGTTCATCTGCAAAAGAAAGCAGAAATTTAGGTGCTCTAAATAGGCAACTTCCTGTAGTGAGTTTGCTAAGTTGCCTCCCAATACCTGGCTTGAGCCTGTGTCATTTTTAGCAGCTATAGTTTCTGATTTCATAGATTTAGCAAGACTTTAATGCATTTCCATATGGGCTTCTACAGGAATTCCTGCTGAGGAGCTGCCACTGTTACTATGGTTAACTCACTGTTGGCTTGTTTCATCTTTTGGCAGATTCCCAGTGGGAGGTGAAGGCATGTCCTTGATTGAAAAAGAATAGAATCAGAGATTTGGGTCAAGTCAGCTGAGCTTTATTACAAATTACATTTCCCTTACTAGTCTAACTCACAACAAATGCGTAGACAATGCTTTCTCTCTTCTTTTTTTGTTTTGGTTTTAATTACTCAGGTCCCCCTCAGCCACCTCCAGACATACGAGTGAACAAAAAAGAGGTACTGATTACGAAATCCTCTATCAACTTTACTTTTAACTGCAGCTGGTTTAGTGATACTAATGGAGCTGTGAAGTACTTTACTGTGGTTGTGAGAGAGGCTGATGGTAAGTGTAATGATTTAATACCATTCTGTCTGTCACCTAATGTAGTTACATGGGGAGGTACACCCCTATCACCATGCAGCAAAGGAGCTTCTTGTCTTTTAGTGGCCGAGTTGCTTAGAGGGTTTGGATCTATCCCTGCTCTCTAGCCCTGGGGACTTAGAAACTCAGTCTTCTCAGAGTCAGTAGCAACTGCAGAGCTCAACCAGAAGCAGTAATTAGCTTCTGCACTCTAGGTTACATGCTTGCATTTGTTCAACAAAATTCTACAGTCAGAGACTTATGTTGGATGCCATTGCCAGTGAACATAGAATAAGCTGCCTTGCAGTGCACAGATCTCAAAAGATAGTTTGAATGTTAGGTGAGAGCACTAAGGCAACTCTTCCAGAGAACCTCAGTAAGCCATGCTGAGAAGGCAAAGGTAGCAATTCCCAGGTTGTGTTTGATAACTGAAGGAAATTACTTCATGTATAGAATAGAACAAAAATTGCCCATACAAACCTCCCTTTCTCAGTTGACCTATGTGTGACAGAACAGATTTATGTCTCAACAATTAACACCTTGGGTTTAAAAGTGGCTTCATTTATTGGCATTCCAGGAGGTATTTTGTGACCCTTGAGAAAGTTTCTGAATCTCTCTGTCCATCAGCCTTTAGGAAAAAAAGCAGAGATAGTATTTCCATTGCCTGCTCTGTCATGTTTATGCAGACCATGAATCTCTTTGCAAAAGTCTGTTCATTGCCATGGCTTTGCCTACCTGAGTCTTTTACACCTTATTGTGAGTTTCCATTCAGGGGACTCATGTAATTTCCTTTTGCAGCTTTCCTCTCTATACGACAGATTTGTAGGTGACTGGATTTTTTTACTTGCTTTTTGAAATAGCTGGTAGTGTCTGAAGTTTCCCAGAAAAATAATAGCAAGGTTGGTACTAGAAACCACTGTAGGTTTGTATTCACAAGGTAACCTGTGCAGCCTCCAAGAAATGTTAGAAAGTTGGAAAAGAATATGTCTGTCACACCTTGAGCCTATAAACTGCATCACATTAGTGGCTGTGGAATGTAAATCTTCTGTCTTTCTCCATGTATGATGTAGGTAGTGAAGGACCAAAGCCTGATGAGCAGCACCCATTACCTTCCTACCTGGAGTATAAATACAATGACTCTATACGCATCTACCAGACAAATTATTTTGCCAGTAGATGTGCCGAAAACCCTGACAGTGATTATAAAAGTTTTGACATTAAGCTTGGAGGAGAAATGGAAAATCTGGGAGGAAGGTGTGATCCAGATCAGCAAAAATTCTGCGATGGACCTCTAAAGCCTCGGACTGCTTATAGGTTAGTTTTATGCCAATGGTTGTGCTCTGTCACATTATTAAGCATAGTGATGTCTGAGTTCCTTATACACTTGGATTTGTAACTGAGTTGCATGATGTTCTTTGTGTTTCGGTGTGAATTTATAAAAGCTTTATCCATGTATCCATGCCCCTGTTCCATAGGTACGAATCAGTCCTTCACTAGCATGGGAATGATATGGTTAATTATGCACAAAGCTCTGTGCAGTGAATAGGCTTGCTTACTTCCTTTAACTTGATGAGAAGCTCTCCTGTAGCTGATATATCTTTGGAAAGACTTAAGACCATCCGCTAAGTATTAAGACTACTTCATAGGAAAAGCAAGAGTGCTTAACTCAGTCTGTTTGGCACCACTACCCCACACCATCCCTTTGGAACAAGCTAGAAAAACCTGGAGGCACCAGAGCAAGGTCCAGGTTAGCTGTAGGGCATAGAACGGAGTGTCTGCCAAGATCAGGCTCAGAATTTTCTCAGGCTGTGAGACCAAACATGATCTTCCGTGCAGCTCAGTCACATCCCTCTGTCAGCCAAAGACACCCCCAAGAGGTCTGCAAGTTGCTCAATGGACAGCCACATGAACAGATGGCATTAAGAGCTGTCAGTGGTCAGTGGAAGGGTTTTAGTTATCTCTAAGGGGCAAATGAGTTCTTACTTTTCTACTGTTGGTTCTGAACATCTGATGAGCTCTAACTATAATGGTACTGTTTTTTTAGGATCAGCATACGGGCTTTTACCCAGCTCTTCAGTGAAGACCCGAAGGAACTCCCTAAACCACTCTTCTCAGACACCTTCTTCTCTTTACCAATCACTACAGAGGCAGGTTAGTTTCAGGCTTGTTTTTCAATGACTGTAGCATATGGTTATATACTGTGCCTAAGAACACTCTGGTAACTAGAACTATTTTCAAGGAGTGGAACAACTGGTTGTAATTCATGTCCTGAAGGCTGCTCTGAAGTGAGGCTGGAGCCGTAGCTTATCAGGCCTCAGTCTGAAAATTCAGATGACTGCTTAATGGAGCTGCTGATAGTAGAGGAAAAGGATGGATGCTCAGTGAAGCTATAACTAAGAAAGCTTCAAAGTGCAAGAGAACCAAACTCCCATATAATGGGGCTGGGCTTTCTTTCTCTGTGTTGAGAATGAAAGATTTTGTGTAATGTTTGGATTAAAAATAAGAACAGAAATCAAAGCCAGTTTTTAGTTGAGTGTGTAAATGCCTCAGATTTCCTTATATTTAAACATTTTCTTTAGCTGATAGTAACGTATCCCCTGAAAGCTGTTGATTCTTTGATTCTTCATATCTTTTCCTCAAGATATATAAATATACATTTTTGTTTCTAGAGCCTCTGTTTGGAGTCATCGAAGGCGTGAGTGCTGGCTTGTTTCTGATTGTGATGTTAGTGGCTGTTACAGCTTTATTTGTCTGCAGACAAAAAGTTAGGTGAGTTGAGTCACTTTATCAGTCTCTGTTATTGAAGTCAGGTCAAATACATTCATTTAAGCAGTACGGTATTTAAAGCACAGCTATAAAATCGGAGGAATGCACTTCTTTTATTCAACATATAAAATCTATGTCCTCTGCACATTAATTATAAAACTAGTGATTTACATATGAGGAGATCTATATATTCTTGATTCAAGTACCTACTAATGTTAGTCAGATTTACCTCACAGATGAATCTGTGTAACTTAATTTTCAGTAGTTATCTGAATATTTCTGAAAAACTGGTTTATCACTCAAACAATCTCTTGTCAAAATGAAAATGGTTCAAGTTAATTTCATCTCTGTTGTATATAGGAAGCTCTTGAAATTGTTCATTTAGTCTTTATCATTTTGGTTCAAAATTCTTAAGTTGCGGCATTAATTCAGTGTCCAAAAGATTACTTCAAACTTTACTGCTCATTTTCTGTCAATTACAGTTGTATATTTCATATTATAGATGAAGCTTAAATAGTGAGTTTTAAATATGTTTTTTTAAAGTGAAATACTCTATTTCAAATTTGAAAAAGCTTTATCCATTTAAACTATTTTGCATGAAAGAGAAATGACATTATTGATGTGAAGTTCTTTGTGGTTTCTGAAATAAATAAATAAATAAATCAACATTTCCATTACATGGCAAACTCTGAAAATCTAAAATTCAGTTCTTTTACTGATACAAGATTAGGTCTGTTTTGATTTGAATTCACTTTTCAGATGCCAGAATGAAAAAAGAACCTGTTTTGTGACTAGTCATAGCCAAATGGATATACCTCGCAGAAATGAAGAACACTTAGACTCAGTGAACAAATTCAGTGTGTTCCTCAATGTGCCACCCAAAAGAAGAGGCATAAATCATTGGCAAATTAATAAATTAAGTCTGCTTTTGCGTGTATAGACTTGTGTGCCATCTCAGTACACAGTGACGTATGGAGCATGAGCAGAGTACAGATTTCCACCTTGCACAGCTCATTGAATTTTTTTTTGGTGCAGCTGAACTTCAGAGTGTGGTTTCTTATTGTGAGTTATATAGGCAGCAGCACTGCAAGTATACCAGTATGGTTTTCCCTCATCAAGAGAAAGTGTTCTCTAAGGGACATGTGTTGAAGCAGGTGGCCGTGAAAGGATGAACAGATAAACTTCCTTAAATTCCTTTTTTGCAACTTACCAACTTCTTTCCAATGTAAGTTATATTACTGGCAGCTCTTGCAGTATCAGAACATAATAGTAAAACAGAATACCTTCATTTTTATTCCAGTAATGGCCACGAAAGACCTACAGCAAGGCTGAGCATTCGCAGGGACAGGCCACTGTCAGTGCATCTGAACTTGGGGCAAAAAGGGTAATGTCAAAAGTTTTGTTTCTAAGAGCAGTATTTTAACATGTTGTCATGGATGAACAGTCCCTCACTTACTGAAGGGTTTCTTTTTCTTTTGAAATAATTTTTAGGAACCGGAAAACTTCCAGGTAAAAAGGAAAAAAAAAAAACAAAACCTAAAAAAGCTTCTTGATAACCAACTGGATAAATTATGACTGTGATTCATCCTGTGATTTTCTTCCTCCTGTTGAATGTTTTAGTCCAATCAAAGTCAGTCATTTTGAAGCACACTTCACCAAACTTCAAGCAGACTCCAACTACCTCCTGTCCAAGGAGTATGAGGTGGGATCCTAATCTAGGCAAAAGATTTGTTTTATGAAGGGGCGGGCTGGCTGAATCAATGGGTTAATGCATTAGAAAGGCCTGAATTTGTTTGTCTTGTTCACACAAATACAAATAAATTTGAGAACCTTTCCTAAACTCCAGTTGTCCTAATGCAGAAATCAGCTCTTCAGGTTGGCAGCCTTTACCTGAGGTCAGGAGCATTTTCTGTGTGACACACAGATAACAAAGCATGGAAAGTACCTGCCAGACATGTGCTTGCTTTAAAACAGTATGATTAGCTATTTAATTTTAGTTTGGTTTAAAAAAACCTACCCATTCTCTGTGCATGACCCTTGAGAGCCGATAAGCACAGCACCCCAGTGTGTTGTAAAATCCTTTAATTACTTCTACCTCACATTTTATTCCTACTTTTTTTTGCAGGACTTGAAAGATGTGGGTCGAAACCAGACATGTGACATAGCACTTCTGCCAGAGAACAGAGGGAAAAATCGATACAATAATATATTGCCCTGTGAGTTTTGGGTTTGGTTGTGTAATATTACATCACACCAGCTATTTTTCACATTTTTCAGCACACCTAGTGGAAAAGAGAGTGCAGCCAATCCCTTTGCTTCTTCCTGACAGAGATAAAATACCTCTGCCAGCTCAGGTTCTGGTGCCTGGAGGCAGATGATGCATGGCCTTGAATGGCTTCCCGCAGACCAGTAATTTCATTTCACACTAGAGGTGTAATGACTATCATTTAGTTTGGGGAGAAAAACCTCCAGCTGTTAGGGACATTAAGTCACTGCTGATAACAAGGATAGTAGAAATAACAGCAGCATTGTTTACATACGGGGTATCATCTATTCAGTGCTTTTTGACAACCTTGTCACATCTTTCTTCTCCAGAGGACACAGCAAACCTACTGCATAATGTAGAGCTAGTGTGGTTCTGCATGGTAAGACACACATGTGACATTAGCCCTGTTCTCCTGAGGCAAGACCTGGCATTGAGAGTTTCCCCTTTTAATCTCCTATCTGTCAGTTTTGGAGGAAACTGCCAACTCTGCATGCTGCCCTGCTGCTGGATGTGGTATGTGCTTGGAACACAGCCTAATATTATCTCCTGTGTTCTGCCTGCCATGCCGTGCTGAGAAGCGTGCCTGCAATGTACAAGAAACAAGACCTGATTCAGATCCAACGTTGCATTATCTCATGAATCAGTGACCAAGTGGCTTAGGCACTCTTAACCCTCTGCACAAGGTCCTCTACTGAGGGAGGATGGTTGGCCTGCTTACACATGTTAGCTTGAGACCTGTGTGGACCACAGAAGCACTAGCGCTCTTTCAAGGGCAGTGCTGTGCACAGCTCTCCAGTACTACTGGAGGATCAAAGCATGCTGTTGTGGCTCTTTTGTTGCCATAACAAATCGTATGCAAATAAGCAGAGAAATTTTGGAATATGCACTACTTCCTTCTCACCCATCCATCTCCTAGACTTGGAAAGTCTCCACAGCATTCATGGGTGAAAGACACAGCACAAATATAAACAATTTCCCCTCTAAATTAGCCCTCCATATAAAATCCTTACAATAATGCTGCCAGTCCTTTCGCAAATGCATTTCTGTAAATGGGAGGGGGACTGAATATCAAGACCTAGCCATAAGCCTCTTCTAATCAATTTCTTCCTAGATGATACATCAAGAGTGAAGCTTTCCAATGTGGATGATGACCCTTGTTCAGACTACATTAATGCAAGCTACATACCAGTAAGTGACGCAAGGATGGTATTTTACGGTCCTCCCTCCAGTGGTAATTTGTCCTTCATCTAAAACTGAATATAAAGCTGAATTCTTATGGCTCCCTTCCCCCTTCATTTATTCACTTGACCTAAAAGTCTGAGAACTCATTTTGTGGATGTGCTGAAAGGCTATGTCTGACTGCCAGTAAGTTAGCTGTGAGTGATGTATGCAGCACTTAAAGACACTTTTTTGGATTGCTATAGTGATGTAAGATAGCAGGTCTAATTGGCCAAGGACACATTTTAAAGGTCACTAATTTTATAGAGTGTCCACAACAACTGTAGCTATCACTGCAGGTGGCATCCTTATTGTGGAGCTGTAGCTCATCTTGACAGTGTTGGCACCTTGCTGAATGGCAAAAGTGGCTGAAATTAAAACAGTGCCCTTTGCCAAAGAGTTGTGATTGATAATAGTAATGGCTTTAGCAATACAGATTTCAAGCCATAACTCAGCTAATTTATTAAAAACAGTAAATAAAAAACCCTATTAGTTCCAAAATTACTTAAGACTGTGCTAGACACAATAGAACAATGAGTTTTGACTACCACAAAAGGAACAGAAATAAAGATATACTGCTGCAGTTTCTTCCTTCTCTTTACTCCAACGAGATGCCTTCTTCTGGGTCCAAGGCAACAGTTTAGCCCTCAGAACTAAAGGGCATTGTTGCTGCAGAGCCCTGGCCACAAACCCATTTACTGTAAGGGTGGTGAGGCACTGGAATGTGTTGCCCAGGAAAGCTGTGAATGCTCCATCGCTGGTGGTGTTCAAGGCCAGGCTGGACATAGACTTGGGTGACATGGTTTAGTGGGAGGTGTCCCTGCCCATGGCAAGGGGGATGGAACTTGATGATCTTAAGGTCCTTTCCAACCCTAGCCATTCTATGTTTCTATGATTCTATGTTCATTTTTTAAAGACATCTTTTTCTGCCTTTATGGAAGTTAATGGAGTTCTTTCTGCTTTCAGGGCAACAGCTTCCGCAGGGAATACATAGCGACTCAGGGCCCTTTGCCTGGCACCAAAGATGAGTTCTGGAAGATGGCATGGGAGCAAAATGTTCACAATATTGTCATGGTAACCCAGTGCGTTGAGAAGGGCCGGGTGAGCAGTCACTCTTCTTTATTATCAATGACGGTTTTAACACATGTTAAAAGTTTATGTTTATTATTTGCATCACGTTAATGCCAAAAGCCCCAGTCAAGAACATAGTAAGAGATGAGAGGTAAAATCTAAAGACTGGAGACAGATTAAAGCTGTGAAGTAGGGGTGCAGTGACCATCTCAAGATCATGTAGCATGTCAAGGCTAGAGTTAGGAACAGACCTCAGTGCTTCTGGTCTTTAATCCAGGATTTTGCTCAGTAGTACTAATAGAAACCATGCAGAATGACAACCACCAGCAAAAAAAAAACCAACCTGTTTATCACATCAACTACTACTCTAAATATAATTTCTAGAGAGCAGATGTTGATCATTAAATATACGGAATTGTCTCTGTTATATAAGCCCTGTTGTATCAAAAAGACCACTCACATACTTGGCAGTCTTACTAAGTGCAGGTGTTGGTAGGCTATTTAGATGTCTCAGCCATCCACCTCCCCAAGTATGACCACATCCTCACTCTTTGTAAGACAGGGACTAGATCTGTGAAAAGATTGAAGTAGTGATCATCTGGTGGTACATATAGAGACACTTCCTTTCAGTTTACCATTTTTTCTTGAGAAGATAGTGCACCTCTCTGTCTTTGAGTGGGACCTTACTGTCATGTTTCAGCAAGCAGTGGGAAAGCAAACGCTGGAGGCCTGGCTCTCATCCAGGCAGAGTTGTGAGAGTTGGTGCATAAAATGTGGCATCCAGAAGAGGGCATCAGTGAAATGCTTCCCATTCAGCCCATCACAAACACCTGTGATGAGAACTTCCACTTCCTGGTTCATCCTAGCCCTTTACCAACCCAGGCCCTGTTTGTTGAGCTAACATGGCAGGGAGCAGCATCTCTCTCTGAATTCAACCACTGCCTTTCGTTCTTTATCCTCAGGTGTACTAGGTCCAACATCTGCTTCTGCTAGTGCTGGATGGAGGCACTGTTTGCAGCTGTTACTGACACTAAATTTGTCTTGATCTGTGCCCCTGCAGGTGAAGTGTGACCACTACTGGCCCCTTGACCAGGATTCCTTGTACTATGGAGACCTGATCGTTGAGATGCTCTCTGAATCGGTGCTCCCAGAATGGACAATACGAGAGTTTAAAATCTGCAGTGTATGTTTGCATTCTTGGTGTTTCTTTCAATTAATTCATTTAAAAGCACCTGCAGGCTAAATTAATAAGGTTTCTTCTGCTGTAGCACTGTTGCATCATGCACAGCTCATCTGTCATGGCAGCTGTAGCATGCTCTGAAGATGCATGCTGTGTATGCCTCCTCCTCCTCTCTGTTCTGATCACCCCCACTTTTGTATCCCAACAGGAAGAGCAGCTTGACTCAACAAGGCTCATTCGTCACTTCCACTACACTGTCTGGCCAGACCATGGTGTACCAGAGACCACCCAGTCTCTGATCCAGTTTGTCAGAACTGTAAGGGATTATATTAACAGGACCCCAGACACTGGACCAACTATTGTGCACTGCAGGTACGTGCAGCACCAAAAGGTCAGCAGCACAGAGCCTTTGTGCATGCCCTTGGGAAGATCCCAAATGTTCACCCCTGTTAGGCCAGGGACAGCCACAGAACCTGAGAAAGAGCTGATGAGCTTAAGTCTCCAGATACATCAGAGCAGCATTCCCAAGGTGCATACACTCGCTCACAACCTCACCCTGGAGATGCTCCCAGAATGTTTCTCCGGAACCACTGTGTCTCTGTGAGACCACTGGAGAGCACTAAAGATGTCAGCAGCTGCTACTGCTCATAAGCTTTTACTCTCTTAAATTGCCTATGTGCTGCTGCTGCAGTCCAACATCTGACTCACAGAGGGGTGTTCTGAAAAGGTAAGATACACCTGGGGTGAATCTTAATCAGATTCATGTGGATGTTGAGACTAGGCAGATCCATCCTTTCCCCCATCCTGAGACTCCTTCTCCTGACTGTCTTACGCTCTTCTGTTGTGTCATTTCTGGCAGCCGTAGGGCTGCATCTTTTCCTCTGCACTGTGATCCACCCCTACACACATACACAAAAAAGAGAAAAAACATACTGCTGGATGTGTGATCCACTGGGCAGCTGCAGCAGAATATAGAGTTGCAGAGTGAGAGAGAGCAGTGTGGGGTTGTGTGTATCATCTAGTAAAGCCATATGCTCACTGGTACTAGCTGAGTGTAGTATCTGAGCTCATTATGTGGGCTGAGGCATGTATCTTACATGACCCCACCTGTGTGTGCCTGCACATCATGTGCCACAGCATGTCAACTAACTGCTGTATACTGTCTTCTGTGTAACTTTCCTGGCCTCCTGTCTCCAAATCCCACCTCCCAGCAATTCACCTACTGGGAACTCTGGGATACTTTGTCTTACTTCCACAAGGCACAAAACAGCTTATCTTTTAGAATCGAGACTACTGGTTAATTGCTGGAGAAAAGGGGTTTGAAAGTTACAGGCAAGTGTAGTGTCTCTGTGTATCTTGATGACTGAGTTAATACAAAGCAGAAAACAGTATGGGTAGTAGCAGAGATACCTCTAACATTGCTATCCTTTCTCCCTTCCTAAACAAATTCCACTGTTAAGTCGCAGAGATGCCATCTGAACAATGAATTTCTCACCCTGAAGACCTGAACTTTACAAAAGTATCATTTGAGTCATAGAATCATAGAATACGAGTTGGGAAGGGACCTGGGGATCATCTGGTCCAACCTTTTTTGGCAAAAGCACAGTCCTGACAAGATGGCCCAGCACCCTGTCCAACATTGAGAAATTCATCACTTCCCTGAAGAGATTGCTCTCACTGTGAAAAAGTTTCCTCTTGTGTCCAACTGGAATCTTCCAGGGAATAATTTCTGCCCATCACCCCTCATATTTTCCATGTGACTCCTTGTAAAAAGGGAGTGTCCATCTTTTTGTAGTCACCTTTTAAATACTGGAAGATGGTGATAAGGCCTCCACTGAGCCTTCTTTTCTCAAGGCTGAACAAACCCAGTTCTCTCATCCTTTCCTCATACAGCAAGCTTCCTAGTTCTTTGGTCATCTTTGTGGCCCTTCTCTGCACCCTCTCTAGCCTGTCCACATCTTTTTTGTATAAGAGGGACTACAACTGACTGCAGTATTCCAGATGTAGTCTGACAAGTGCTGAGTAGAGTGGGACAGTGCTGGTCATGGCCTTATGGATGTAATTAGAATCCTGCTGGCTTTTTTTGCTGCAGCAGCACATTATTCACTCGTATTGAGCTTGTCCACCAGGACCCCCAGATCCCTTTCCACATAGCTGCTCCCAGCCAGGTAGATTCCAGCCTATGCTGCACTCTTGGATTGTATTTTTCAAGGTGCTAGGACCTTACATCTGTCCTTGTGGAACTTCATAAGGTTCTTGTTTGACCACTCTTCCAGCCTGTCCAAGTCTTCCTGCAGGGTGGCTCTCCCTTCTAAACTGTACACTCAGCAAACTTGTTCAGGGTGCACTTGATCCCATTTTCCTAATCATTTATGAAGTTATTAAATAGTCTTAGGCCCAGTATCGATCCCTGGGGGACCTCGCTTGTGACAGGTCACCAGTTGGAAGAGTAGCTATTTACCACCACCCTCTGGGTGTTCAATCTTTTGTGATGTCCTCTTTTCCAGTGCTGGTGTTGGCAGGACTGGCACATTCATTGCATTGGACCGAATTCTGCAGCAACTGGATTCAAAGGACACTGTTGACATCTATGCAGCAGTACATGATCTAAGGCTCCACCGGGTTCACATGGTTCAGACAGAGGTAAGTTTTGGATAGCCTACAATACAGCAACACCAGCTGCAACATATAACAATCACTCACTTTGGGGGCTCTCAAAGCACTTCACAGTTACTCCACTATGAAAAACTAGTTAGATGTATTTTTTCTCTGTGAGAATTTCTAGTTCAGGATTGTTTCCCTTGGCTTCAGTACAGCAGCTCCATACAGCAGGTCCAAACCATAACAAGTGGTAGCTATGCTTCCTATAGATTTCTCTTGCTGGCACTGGACCACAGTCGCCCCAGCAGGACTATGCGGCAGGCGCTCAGCAGCACATCATTCTGTTAGTGCAGTGTCCAGCAAATGGGCTTTGAGCAGGCACAGGTTTGAAAGACAAGCCTAAACAAGACTGATAGTTCAACATAATAAAAAAAAGGAATAGAGGGCAGAGAAAATTAGATGTACATAATTTTTAAACTCTTAAGCACTGTGACCTTGTGGCTTTGCAGTTAATATTTTATTGAGCTGCTCTCTCATTTTCATTAATGATATTGAAAGTTGATCAGCATTCTCCTAACATACTTGCAAAAGCAAGTACATTTATTCTCAAAGGGTAGAAAAAGCACAAGTTTGGAATTTCTTTCTGTGCTTTTAAAACTGCAAGAAAATCATATTGCACTAATAGCAGCCAGACACTTAAGAGCTGATTTAATAAAAGCGAGTTGTAGAAGCAGTCTTTACATTTTCCCTGTGAACTGTTAATAGAGGAATCAGAATAATTTTGATGGGTCTGCTTGTAGCCTGATACTAATGGAGCTCTCAGTTGTAATATGGAAATGAAAATATCAGTGACAGCACTTCCTGATAGATGTAAAAGTCACACATGGGTATAAAGAGAGCCTCAGTTGGGAATGCAGAGAGATTTCCTGGAACTATCTTAATCACAGAAAACCTTTTGCTGGAGGGGAGACAGATTCTCAGCCTGGTCTGGGCAAGCTCAGAGACAGATCCATCTCACCTTCTATTTTCCCATTAGCAGTAGTCAGCAAAGGCAGACAAGCATCTCAGGGGGGTGACAATTTTTCCTGAGCTGAAAAGAGGAGGCAAATACCTCAAAAGACTAAGTTTCACACCAGCCTTATAGACAACTCAACTTCTGTGATATAAATCCCACCTTTGCTATGAGCTTGATGGGTCATCTAAGTCAGATAGTAGCCGTACCCAAACAAAATACCTGCAGCAATAGCGAGGAGCACCCTACCTTCCCATTACATGCACTTCTGCCCCAGACAGCAGTGGCTCAAGTCTTATTCAGATCCCTGCTGTAAACAGTCCCTCCTCTGGAAGAATTCACAATCAACATCCCTTAAACAAGTTGACAGCTTTTGCAGCTTACACTTATTCACCCCACCTGAGCTGTATGTAACATGCTCGTACACTGGCCATGTAGCTGTGTCAGTGCACAGCTACTGAGCTGCTGTGTTCTCACCAAATCTGAATAAACAGAACTGTCAGTTGCATCTGTATATGGCTTCTGATTTGGAGCTGACTTTCACTGAGGTCGCTTAGAGCACAGGCAATACCATCTCTCATCCTCCTGCAAGAAAATGAAGTCAATTTATCCTGGAGCTTTTTTTGGAGTTTGCAATGAGCAGTGAATAATGGAGTAAGTCATACACATCTTTTAATGATAAGTAAAGGGGGTGGGGAGAAGAGGAAGAAAAGATTTGCTTCACAAATTCCATTAGTTGTGTGAGAAGACCCTGGTTCCTGTTATCGTTCATGTCTTGGCTTCCACAGTCCGTTTGGGGTTTGAGATAAAAGCTAGGTCCCCATCTGTTGATGTGGTGGAAGCCAAATACCAGTGGGGAGCATAGGCCAGCAAATAGGGCTGTTTGCAATGAGATTGATCCAGCCAAAAATCACAGCACCATCCTGCTTGACATTATGCAGTCACAGTAAAACAGCAGCAACAAAACACTGCCCCTACTGCAGACTTGGCTGAAAGCTGTTTAAGAGAAGAGACAGCAGCTGGAGACATGCAGGAGAGTAACAAAAAACTGTGTCCATTAGCTTAGAAGGCAGTGGGCCCAACTGTAACACAAGCGGAGAAGCTGTCCACCATTTCAGTCCCAAATGGTCTCTGCCAAAGGGAGTCTCCATGCCTTGGCCGACTTTACACCAAATTGGCAGGTGGGGTGCAGGATTCAGCTCCATGGAGACAGCAGCTGTATGTGCATAACAGCAGGTATCCTCACTGTCCCAGAGCCAGAGCACTGAGAAAACTACACAGACCAATAGCTGAAATTCCTGTGAAAAATAAGTCAAGAAGGTATTGGGTGAGAAAAAAGCATATGGTCATTGGAGAAATTATGTCTTTTAGCTAAAGTAATATTAAAAAAAGTACACTTGGACATATAAAGATGCTCAGCCAAATTTTGGAGTACCATGCTACACTAATCAAAAAATTACGATCTATGTTATAAGCCCCAAAAAAGCATAGAGAGTTAGCAATTTATTCTACCAAGGCAGTTTGATAAAGAGCCAATTTATGACCCTCCCTGCTTTGGTTGTGAATGTCATCTTAGCTTCCTTCTATGAAAAGCACTCTTCAGAAAAGACAGTCTGTCATTCACTGCGTAGTCAGAAGCAATCTCATGTTGGATCAAAAAAACACTGCTTTTGGTAGAAAATTTGGGTTCATCAAAGTTCTATGAAATATTTATATATTATGATAAAGTTCTGTGAAAAACACTTCTTTTCAGAACAGAAAAATCAGGAAATTCTCTCTTCTGTGTGCTACCCTGCACATATTAATTCTGTCGCTTGTACTTTATATGAAATCATTCAGAAATAGTAGCTATCCAGCACAGCATCAGGTCAAATTGTGCCTTACAGTTCATGGAGTTTTCACTCATGACACGATCCATCAAAGCATTGTGTTCATTTATGTTTTACTGGTAGGATTTCTAAAAGCAGGTGATCAAATAAAATTTCCTGCATTTCTAACGTGAAAAGCAGATTAATTCTAGAAGTGTATTTCCATTTTTAACACCACCCTGCAATGAGCAGGGACATCTTCAACTAGATCAAGTTGCCCAGAACCACATCCACCCTGGCCTTGAGTGTCTCCAGGGATGGCGCATCTACGACTTCTCTGGGTAACCTGTGCCAGTGTTTTACCACCCTCATTGTGAAGAATTTCTTCTTCACCTCCAGCCTGAATCTTCGCTCTTTTGGTTTAAAACCATCACCCTTCTTCCTATTATAACATGACCTGCTAAGAAGTCTCTCCCTATCTTCCTTGTAAGCCCCTTTTAAAAACTGAAAGGCCACAATAAGCTCTCCCCAGAGTCTTCTCTTCAGGCTGAACAACCCCAACTGCCTCAGCCTTAGGGCCGAGGCTATCTCTCAGAGAGCTAGCCAGTAATGATTTTTCACAATACAGAAAGTTAAATTACAAAACTTCCCAGAGTGACTTAAAAAAAAATTCCTTTGCAGTGTCAATATGTGTATCTACATCAGTGTGTGAGGGATGTGTTAAGAGCCAGAAAACTTCGCAGTGAACAGGAAAATCCCTTGTTTCCAATATATGAAAATGTGAATCCAGAATATCACAGAGGTAAGTGCTGGTCTGTCAAATTGGAAAACGTTTTGATTGTAGTAGCTCATTAACACTGTAATTGAGGGGGAAAATTGTGCTGTCGGTTGCCATCGGCATTTGTTCTTTTCCTGGCTTTCATTTTTTCACTCCTCTGCTTTTGTCACTCTTGCAATTGCATCTTTATTTCCTCCATTAGTAGTCATTATAATGTCTCTTCCTGCTCCTTCCTTACCTTCATGCTATCCCTGTCTCACACTTCGTGACTCCTGTGCTTTTGAAGGGACCCTGAATCCCTTCTCTGTCATAATTCTGGCTTCTTCTTTTACCTCCCCAGTGTTTACACCATCCACTTTTAAGCATACTGAGGCCACTGGCTGTGAAGGGCTACTGGGCCCTTCTCTCATTCGTGGAGTTTGCTTTCTTCCCATCTGCTTTGACTGGATAATGTAGATGTCCAAGGCTGTGCTCTTTGTTTCTTCCCCAACTTGCCATCCTTGTAGGCTTTTTTTTCCTAGCCTATGTCGAATCTCTCTGCAGTAACAATTGCAGCAGTAGCAAGCCTGGCACTAGCACTGCCCTTCACCTCCTGTTCTCATGGCCAGAGGACCAGTCTGGAGAAGCTTTAAGAAGAGGTGGTGGCCTGTGTGTCCCGGTAGACCTGATTCTGACGGGCTGTAGAAGTTTTCAGTCAGAGAGCACGATCCCAGTAGCTTCTCAGATTTGGAGATGAGGAACTGGGATTAAATGATGAGAGACCAAAATAATTTTCTTGATTTAGCCTGTAGAAGTCAGAGTTGTCACCAACAGGTAGAGCAGTCTTGGAGGAGGAGGAGGCCAACAATTGAGATAACCAGGGATGCACAAGTTGGAGTGCTAGCAAAAGCAGAGGTGGGATCTGCTCTTGAGCTGTCACATCAGTCACCAGCCAGTATTGTAATGAGCTGGCAGAGTTGAACGTGAAACCAGCTGGGTTGTTTTATTTTTCCTAATCTCATTTTTCCTTGCTTTCAGATGCTGTTTATTCAAGGCACTAAGAATGTTACAGACATCTGCTTTTGTGACCATGTGTGTTAACTAGGGGGTTTGTTTGGGTTTTTTAATGTATGTATTTTATGCACCAGAAAGGTGCCAGACCTTTCTGTTGAGACTGTGTATAATTTATTGGTCTGGTAAATTTTTGAAAGATATATAATTTAAGTGTAATAGATATTAATGTATATACTTGTATTTTGGCATTATGTAAATATGTATTTTTTCTATATTGTTAATATTAAGCTTCAGATAATACTATTTTTTTCCTATCACAGTTTTTATAAACTGTTCTACAGAAACTATTTTAGATTGTATGGCTAACAGGACTGCTGCATTTAGGGCAGTATTGGCATGAAAAACAAAGGAAAAATCCTATAAGGAGAACCTCATTTTTTTATCTAGTTCAGTGTTTGTGAGATGAAATAAGCTACTATAAAGCAAGGGAACAGTAGTCCTGTACAATGCTACTCTAAACTTACTGCTTTTGATCTGACAAAAATGGGTATAACCCATAACACAATGACATACTTTTAACAGAACTCATCAACAGCCAAACAAAACAGGGTCCACCTCACTGGAAGCAACTATTTCAGTCTAATGTGACATAGTAGAAAAATATCAAACAACATGCACTGCCGTGAAGTCTAGCAGACCTTTCCTCCCTCAAATGCTCTGGGGGGAGACAGGTCGCATTCTGATTTCTTTGCACTGGTTTAAGAGAGCAGAATCAGAGCACAGCCTGTGTCTGTGCATTTTCACATGAATAAAAAAGATCTCACCTCAAGGAAATGCCTCATTCATGTTAACAGACCTGTAATTATGTGAAGTCTGGCAACTTCCATAGCTCATTAAAAGCAATGCTGTACCATGACAGCTAAAAAACTGGAGAGATTATATACACAGTGAAGACAGATAAAGTTATACATTCCACAGATTACACAACTGGCTTTGGTCTTAAGCTGCTTGCAGCATAGCTGCCTTGGCCCACGTGTTGGTCTGTTTCAAATGCTGCTTGCTTTCACAAAGGGAAAGCATGGCCCAAGCATGTCATCATAGAAAGATTCCTCCATTTCAGTGTTGCCTGATGTCCCCACTGCAAGGCCAACTGGAGTGGAAAAAGACTTGTCAGTGTAAAAGGGTAGGCTGACAGTTCTGTGAAAGTCATGGGTTGACTCAAAGCATTTAATGATGAGCAAGAAGCACAAAGACCACTCACCAGGTATCCTGCCCAGCCAAGAAGATTAGGCACATTCTCCCTCCTCTGCAAAGAGGCTTATTCAAGGGACCAAGTACTCTGTTCAGCAGTTCTTTGCCTTTAAAAATACTGTTAAAGCAATAGAGAAGAGGCAGTACAACGTTCTTCTCCGTCACAAAAAGAAGGAAGGGCTTTATAGGTCTTCTTTCATTTATCTACCCATACCTCACCAAGAGAAATCTTAGCCTGCTGCTGAAGTGCCTGAATTCAACTTTTATTTTGGAGAGAAATATTTCTGAAGGTCTCCTGAGAACCAGCCAATACGCGTAAGTGCCTAACTGAGGAGCTGCTATGGCCATGGTCCAAGACTAGTGTGATATCACCATGACTTATTGGAGCCATGCTCTCCTTGCAGTAGGAACACCTGCCTGGCAATGCTGAAGACAACTGCTAGGCAGCTCTGACATAGTTTTCTTAGATATTCCAGCAGAACCAGCAGGACTATGCACATCTAGTTCACTCTGGTTTTCGTAGAGAGAAGGAAACAGCCTGATAGTCTCTTGCCCTTCCTACTCCATCTGGAGTCTTGTCCTTTCTGGACAAAACACACTCATGTGCCTCAGTAGCTACCCTTCGTATCAGCTTTTGCAGCTGCTCAGAACATGTAAACTTGGTTAACCTTTCAGGTGTCACTGTATGAAAATACTGCTCATTCCTCTTGTACATCCTCTTTGGCCTCACACAAACCTCAGTATTTGCCACCCTTAGTTGGAACTGAAGAAGAAAGGAAGTAGTGTTACATTGGAAGCCATTTTCACGGAGGAAAATCTGAGCAAAACCACACAGGAGTGTGCAGATTTTTTGCAGGCCACTTTTTTTCTTTGTTCCCTATGCTAGGTAGAGTCTAGGTTAGCAAACAAGGACAAACAAGCGTGGCAGCTTTGGATCAATCATTGACTCTGCTAGTAACAGCTGAACTTAGGGCATAATGAAAATTGCCATTATGTTACATGTGCTGCATTTAGTCCTTGCAGTGGTAGCTGAGGAGTGAAGATGACCATGTTAATTGTTAGCAGTGCAATTACACTGTGAAGACATACCAAATGTACCCTATAAATTATCTCACATTGTATATCACTGGTCATATCTTATGCCGAGCAAAATGGAACTCACTCAATAATACATGATCTGAGGGCAAAAAGTCTGATCATATATCCTGTGTATGCATGCTGTTCATCATTTTCAGAAAGACACACATCGTTCTGCTCCTTATTTTAATGTTTTTTCTCAGCTCCCTCCTCCACACCTACAGGGTTCACAAATGTGCACCCAAAATGATGATGTAGTAGCACATAGCTATTTTCATCTTTTCTCTCAACTTATAATGGGCACAGTTCGTAAGCCTCTTCCTCCTTATCACGTAGTAACATGACAGATGACCTTAAACACCCTGGCACAGTGCTCTTGAACAGCTTTACGTTGCTGCCTAGATAGGTCACGTGTGAGACTGTGTACACACATTTTTGCTCTGGTTCTGCTCTCTACTCAATTCTCCTCTTATGAAACCAGTGTAAATCCACTCAGAATAAGTAAAAAGTATCTATGTAGCATTTTGTTAATATGACACCTACTTACTAGTATTATTAATTATATTTACCATGCCTCTAAGCTGAATAACAGGACTGATGGGGAATTGTTAATGTAACAAGAATGGACTTGAATGAACCTGTGTACTGAACAAAGACTGCGCTTGAGGAAAAAGGCATCCTCTGCTGAAAAGGGTGTTTTGCTTTTGAATGTCCACGACTGATGTTCAGAATTCCCTTCTTGACATTTCCCAGTAATACTGTTACAAAGCAAGGCTGGTGTTTGCTGATCCATAAGCTAAGATTTGCACACTTGAAGCTCAATCCTGTGAATCTCTGCATTGTCCGCAAAGCTACCTGAGTTCTTTGATGAAAGTCAACTGGAATGCTTGCCTGAAGAAAACCACTCCACTTCTGAAGCACTTGCAGGGTTGGGCTTTTAGGTTAATTCAAATTTTTGTATTGAAAACTATTTAATAATGAAAAAAATCCTAATAAATGTTTTTTTTTTAATCTGTGCAATACAAGATCCACTACTAAAAAAAAGAAAAAAAAATATTTTGCATAGTTGGAGTTGATAAATGATATTTTTTTTTTTACTAATGGAACAATGGAACACAAAAGTGGGTGAGAGAAATAGGCATACTGTGAAGATGTCATAAAAGTGCAACTTTATACGTTTTTCTCTGCTGCTATAGTTATTTATACAGCTCATATACGTGCCTAAAATTGCCAGAAATATTATTTTATGCCATGATATTCTATGAATTTCAGTTGTAGAACAGAGAAAAGAAAATGTGTGAGCTTTAAGTTTATATTATGTATTATGTACCAGTTATTTACGCTTTGACTCTGAAAGCAAAAAGTTAAAATACTAGACAGACAGGAGTACATGAGCACTTAGCTGTGCTCCTCAGGCTGGGAGTTAATATAAGTGCTAGAGAGATGAGATTAATAACCACCTATTCACTATATATTAGCATTCTCTCCCAGGGCCACAGAGGGAAGAAACATGCCTGACATTCAGAGATACGGCTTACTGGAGCCACAGCTTTGATAGCATGGCAGGTGCTCACATTTATTCAGATGTCTTTCAGCACTTCAGACATGCAGTTTGAGTGAATAAAATGCGATATAGAATGACCACCTCTCCCTGATGGCCCTATCAAGAGTGTTTGAGCTGTGAGTTCTGGGACCTGCAGTCCCAGGAGGCTGCAACTTTGAATAGAAGATGAATGTGCACCCCACTGCTTGGGCAGCTTGCTGTGGACCCAGGGCCCTCAACTGTCCCTCTCAGGCTGACATCAAACTCCTGCCCTGTTGTTAGCGCCGCTATGGACAAAGCAAACTGGTCTGTTACTGGTGACCTCACAGACCAACAGCTAGTTCAAGCTGAGATTTCATTTTTAAGACTGGCAGGAAATACTGGAGACTAGGGACTAAGTAAATTTAGCAAATAGCGTGGAATTTGGGCACAGACAGTCTCAATGATGCTGGTGGATTGATATGCATGATTATTCACTTGTTTCTTGGTTTATTTGAAAACTAAAATACTGTAAGTAACGTCAAGTAGCTAAATATATATTGCTCTACAGCAGGGCAGTATGACATAGTGGAAAACCCCACAATTTTGAAATGTGGCTAACAATAAGTTCTTTGCCAGTGCCTGGAGTAAAGCATCTGAAAAACATCTTAAGCACATATTCCATTCTCATATGCTATATAATTACTTATATTTGTGTTCCTAACAAACACTGGGTGAACACAGACTTGTGCTACTATTGTCAATTTAATTTATGCATTTGTTAATTATATTTTTATATTTTTAGCTACAGTCAACAAATCAAATATATTTGAGTGTATTTTACACATTTTTATAAATAGTTCATGAATAAAACATTCATTTAAAAATAAATCACGTCCTCGTCTTCTGTTTGACTGCTTTTGCATTATGGATTTTGTTGTCCTGCTGCTCAGAGAAAAGGTCATTTATGAGTTTGATTCTGATTAAATTCAGCAAGAAGCCTCAGCCTGTTGGGGGAAAGGCTGTTGCTCACTGGCCAGATTAGTGCCCGTGTAGAAAGATACCACGGTTCTATTCACCTGCCCTGTTCTCTGTCCTCATCCTTTAAAAAATCTTTAATTGCTCAAGGAGTGACACTCTTCTCTGTAAAAGTTGGGGCACACACATAAAGGGGTTAGCTGAATGAGCCCCTATGGGGGTTATGTGTATCCCAGCAGCCCTGTTTCACACAACGGATGCTTTTCTATGCATCTTAGCTGGGCTGTTTTGCGATAGATCTTTAAACTTAGATGTCTTTTGCTGAGTGAAGCCCAAATGCACCCACCTGCATGGGTCCAAAACCTGGGCAGAAGAGAGCTGATGATCGGGCTAAAATACAACATCTCTATGAAATCTCTTTGGTGGGTTATCAGGAGCGTAAATCTGGCTTTGGGCTGGTCCTTCCTTCTTATGGAGAGCAACATACATTCAGTAAGTCCTTGTCTCGGCTTGTAGTGGACCTGTAGCATTTTTATCAGTTTAGAAATCATTGCTTTGCCTCTTTGATGTGGGAGCCAGGCACCTGGACAATGTTGAGTTACACATGCCACATACGTGCTTCACTCAAGAGGCACTGACCAAGCCACTGCCTACCCTTGGCTCCCTCCATCTCCTCAAACCTGTTGTAGCAATCACCTCTGGTACTTCAGGTCTGAAGTACCTTTTGGAGAAGCTCAGTAACTGTGGAGAAAGTGTGAACATCAGGAATGTGATAACACAGAGACATTTCTATAAATGAGATTAAATGAAAGATATCCATCTATCCAGAGCAATCATTCCATACTGACTTTATGACTGCTCATCCCCAAGTCTTCCAATTGGAAGAACCATACCCCAATGGTATGTCACTTATCAAAGACAGAAAGTGGCTAGATGCTGAAACAGACAACTTAGTAGACTTCTACAGTGCCTTATGCAGACATCCATGGACTTAAATGAGCTAGTTACTATCCCTGTATCCAAGTCATATTTGTGGATGGACAATGAGTTGAGCATCTTTGCTCAATGAAGGTGGTCCCGGGGCCTCCGCAGGGTCTTCAGACCCTTGCAGCTCCAGAGGACCTACTCCATGTTTTCAGAATACAACTCTGAATTTAGGTAATTAAGAAGTGATGCACTTTGGAGTCACACTCAGAGGTCTGTCACTAAACTAAACCCCAAGCTCTCACCAAGCTAGTGTTCTCACACTAGTTCAGCCTCTTCCCTGCAGGTTGCAGCTGAAGAGTCTCCACTGATCATCAGAGACCATGAGATCTCTCCCACTCCTGTTGGATACGTGGGTTAAATCTGTCTAGTTTTTGTCCAGGCCAAGTCTGAGGCTGTAACTCAGCCAGCACAGAAAGAAGGC
Organism: Forpus xanthops; assembly: GCA_032466535.1. Taxonomy (NCBI): domain Eukaryota; kingdom Metazoa; phylum Chordata; class Aves; order Psittaciformes; family Psittacidae; genus Forpus; species Forpus xanthops. The sequence goes on along the minus strand of JASSUY010037989.1, from coordinate 15,295 downwards.
CCTTCAGTTCAGTTTTCCATCCCACAGAGGGTAAAGAAACTTGAAATTATAAATGAGACTACTGGCACTATGGATAAGGAAGCCCAAACTTCCCCAGAAAATCAAGCACAGACCAGATGGCATGTAGTAAAGCTACCCATATAGATTGGGTATGAGCTGAGCAGTGCTGAAAAAACAGAGTAAAAATAATTGGATGCAGAAAGCTAACTGAAGGTGTCAGAATGCTCCACACAAGCTTAGCTGCGGAAGAAAATGTTATGCAAATAGGAGATGGCTACAGAAAGGTCCATGAGTTAATTGGGGGCATTTCTCCTGCATGTCAATGACTAAAGTAGCAGTAATGAAACCAAGGGATACTTGCAAAAGCAAGGAAGAGGTGCATAGTGTCCAGAGTATCAAATAGTTCAGGAGAGATATGCTCAAGACACCACACATGATAAATGGCAGCATCCTGTTACCCCTGGATCTAAAAGACATCTGAACCTAAATTATTTGTGAGAATCCAACTTCCAGAGAATTAACTGGCAGACAACTGGAATTAATTAATTCCCTACAGTTCTTTGCTGGAAAGATTGGGGAGCACTGAAAACATCAGAGGAGCCTGTTTCTTTACACATCATGCCAATTAGATGTGGTCAGACCTTAACAAATTTCCTATAAACATTCTGACAAACAAGCAGCAACCCCAGCCCCCTCTGGCAGCTGCCAGGGTGACTGAAATCATGCCTTTAAGATGCAAGAAATTTCAAGGCAAAAATGGAGGAAGGAGGAAATAAAATCCAAAAGGAAGAGTTGGTGTCAAGTAGGTTGTGGTTGATGAACAAGGACACATAGGAAGATTTCAGATCCTTGACTTGGAGTGTTCTTCGGCATGGATTTCTGTTTGCTTTGGTGGAATCAGACATAAACACCTTAGTATAGTGAGTCCATTAGAAGAAAATGGGAAAAGACAGAAAATATGGTGAATAAACTTCTTCTTTTATCTAGGGATGACACGTCCATTTCAGCAGGAAAAATGCACATACATCCATATTGGGATGGGAAGGCAGCTAAGGAGAAGTATAAAGCCTCCAAAGGCCTCCACCAACTTTGTGGTGACACCTTCCATTTAATCCCTTCTTTAAGCAACACACTGTCAAAGACCAGATGAAAGACAAGCCTGGGAATGATCACACAGTGTGATCATGCATCTCTCCCAGGAGGTCCTTGCATGGGGACCTACTCCTCAGTCCTCACTCAATCTTGCCAGGGAAAACTGTACTTCAATTGCCTGTGCAAGCTGCTGCTATTCCTGAGGAAGCAGCTACTTTTCACCTCCTCCTGTCAAGCCCCTGTGCTGCCCACTTGTTCCCACATCCCTCTGCTTGTCACTCAGTCCAACAGCCTGGGAGGTGATCTGTGTTAAAATGACCTTGTCATCATCAACAGCAAATGGCTATTTATAACTATCCAGGTCTGCTCAAGGAGAGAGCATCCGAGGCTTTTACGCAGCTGCAGGCTGGCAGGACATGGGTTGTCCATCCCCTGCATGGGCCTCCTCTGGGGAGATGGGGAAGCTGAGGGTCTTGTTTGGGTGACCAGGTCCTGTTTCCCCCTGAAATGACACTTTATGTCTCACAGTAACTGCACACTGAAAAGGGAGAACTGGGTGCAGAGTCTTCACAAACAAATTTCGATTACCTACATCCGCATATCCTTCCCCTTCTAGTTCTTATCTCAGTAATTAGATTATGCAGCTGAGGAAAGTGATTTGGAAAACAGATGGCATGCAAGATGCTATAGAATACAGTGGTGCATTTTAAACATTGCAGCGGAGACAGATTTGGGTGATATGTGGACCTTGAAGTAATTGAACTTCAAAGGCCGGTAGTGCAATGGCCTTTTAACTAGAAGAAATGAATGGCCCTCTGGCCTCCAACTTGATATTCATAATTAATTATTAAAATCAAGCTTTTTCCCTGAACACTCTGGCTGGTCTAATTTGCCGCATGAATCAGTGTGATCTAGCCATGGCTCTTGGTAAATGCCAATGGTAGGAAATACGGGATTTCATCAAGATGGAACCTTGAAGCAACCAGGTTAGCTGAGCACTAGTCTGAAGAGTAAGGGAGAATGACACAGAAAAGAGCAGATCATTAATTAATCTGTGTGAGGCTCTAAGCCCATTCTCCCACTTACATTAAAGACTACAGCAAGGACCAGGTGCCACATCTGCTGGCAGCATGAATGCTGTGTCCCCAGACCTGCTGTATAAGGTCCTTCTGGGAGCCCACCACTGCTTCCCAGCCACTGCATACAGTCGGAAAGGACAAAGGGAGCTGTTTTGCCAGTGTAGCCAAGGAAAGTGATTTGCCAATGACGTCTGCCTCGGAATCAGCATTAAAGACACCTTCACTCAAAGTATAGATGGTAAAAGAGATTGTGCTAGCTTATGTTGGATGGGCTGTGGCATCTTTCCAGGAAAATGGTATAGTCAATCACATCCCACCCTCTGAAACAGTGCTGGAGATCACCTTGTAATGAAAACCATCATGAGAGGAGCTGGGGGAGCCCTACGGCTAGCAGCTGTTTCCACCACTGAGTAAATTTCCACACAAAGCTAGAGGAAATTCTCAGAGAGACCAATAAATTGAACATAAAGGGTTTAAACCATATGGATAAATAATGGCAGATGTTTAGGGAAGGAATAACAGGCAAGAGTACGACTTATGCAGTGCTCGCAGTTCAAAGAAAATTAGTTTATAATACAAGGGCATTGTTCAGAGGAACTGTAAGGGATAAAGCAACTGGGGGAGGGAGAAAGGGGAGGAAAAGCTGTTTCCCTTCCCTCAGATGCCTGAGTACCATCCCCAGCTAGCACAGTAAACCACTGCTTCATCACCAAACTAGCACTCAGATCTTGTGATGGAAGCAGAAGCAACCACTGTCACTTACAGTCACACATCCCATCTTGCAGAGCCAACTCCCTCAGAGCATTACTAGCATTAAATGGGGCCAGTGGTGTGCAGAAATGCTGAATCTCTCCACAGTACCTGCATCTTCCTGTAGATGGTTTTGGTAGAGAACAAGAACCCAGGCTAGTAGCTGGAGTAGGAACTAACGAACCAGGGTCACCTTGTTTTGTATCCATCTCTGTTTAACTATCTAACCTTGCACATAATACCTAACCTTTGAAAGCAGCAGTTCAGCTGCCTGTAAAAGAAATTCTCACTGTGATGTAAGGAGACCTATGGTCCAATTAAAAGCTCTGTTTGAAAGATGCTATGAAAAATAACTGTGCTGCCAAGCATCTTCTTCCTTGCTCAAGGATGGAGCAGATTTTAATATGGTACTTTCGACAGAAATCTACTCACTCGAAAAGGGAAGCAAACCCTTCATTTTCAGAAAGACTGCAGCACTTCTTATGTGCTTTTTCTCAGATTTCACAGGGAATAATAGGGAGTGTTTAAGTGGAAAAGGCCAAATTATCAGAACACTTTTGAGCTACATAATGAGTATTGCTAATAGCAATGCTTAACTTGGCAACACAGTCTTCAAGGTTATTTAGTAAAGCACAAAATGTACCTCAAACAAAACACAAAGTCCATTTTAATATATCTTTGCAAATGAAATATAAAACTAATCAATTTGGCTTTTCACTTTCATTTTGCCATTTTGTTTTGGCTATCAATAAAAGCAGCATTGAAGATGCAACACACGAAGCATTAGACAGAAGTGATAGAGGAACAATAAAATGAAGAGGAATGGAAGTTGGTACAGAACATCTTTGGTCATTATAAAGCTAATTATTGAGAGAGCTCAGTGTGCATGAATAGAGAATAATGATGAGTTTGGTAAACCCTTACCGCACAACACACATGTATTTGTGTGCCTGGAGACAGGATGCTTAAGGAGGAAGCAACAGAGTGAAATCAAAGAGTATGTGCATTGCTCCAATAGCAGGATGGAAGGAAGGAGCAACTCCCAATCTATCTTACTGAGAGGCATGGTTAACACTGCAGCAAGCTTCCACTATGCAAGTTCTATATTAGCTGCCCTACTGCTACAAAATCGGCTGTAAATCTGTGCTGGTATTTTAGACAAAAAGCAATCATTCCCACAAAGTTTCAAGATAGGTCAACACATAATTTAAACAGTAGATCATTTAAAACTGATTTGAAATATGGAAATTTGCCTGATTGTCCTTTAATTTTCCTCACTTGACACAGCAAGAACTCCTTGGGCACAAATGCGTGTTCCTGTAAGTGAGGAAAGCAGGTTACTTGTTAAGTAACTTGTGTGAACGCCTATGTGTTTTATATGCCCAGAGTACCTCTGGAGGAAAAATAAACTTACCCCAAACCTGTTGAAATTGAGGTGAGTGAATTTTAAGGTGTTCAGCCCTAGCAGTGTCCTGCTTGGTTGCATCCAGTTGTGCAAAGTCCTCCCTTGGGGAAGAGTTTAGGCAGGGATTCTGTGGCCATGCATGGATTTGCAGCAGAAACGTGCTGTTTGGAAGGAAAAATCAGTGCGATGGTCCTGAATCTGCAATGACAAGAATGTGAAGCTGGCAGAGCCCAGTGGCAATGGCCTCTTCTTTCCTAGGTCCAGGAAAGTGGTTTCAGCTCTGTTCCCACCATGCTGCCCCTAACATGCAGGCTCAGGTACTCCCATATTCCCTCAAGAATTCACTGAGTGGCAGCTACCAGAGCAAAAGCTATGGTTCCAGACCAAGATACCAGCTAAATGCCACCAAAGCCAGGAAAATCTAGCAGCAGTTGTACCAGCATGTTGTCCAGCATCTATCTGAAGACTTTATAGTCATGTTTTTGCTTGCCAAGATATTTTCTCTCACCAAACATTATATCTGCTCTGTCCATCCTGTCTTTATTTATTACTTTGTCTTTTTCAGGAATAGAAAAGGCCTTTTATTCTTCTACTAATATTATTAGTTTCTTTTATTTGCTATTGAATCTCTGGCCATCAAACTGGAGCTCACAAACCTCCTGATCTGGCATGCTTTAAAAAACTCAATTAATTTGCCCTTTACCTTGGCATCTCCTATCATGAATACAGCTACCGAGACACCTCACCCCACACCTGCGCTTGGTATCTCACTGTTCATTATTGCTATGTGTTGACAGTTCTGTAGCCCATTTTCAATCTCCCCTCCCTGGTTGCCAGCCGGATCTAAATTAATTTTTTCAGTAAGATCCCAAGGCATTATTTAAAATGTTCCCTACTGTGTATTGCTTCCCGTATATGTCTCCATTAGTCTTCAGCTTGGCTGTAAAAAAAGCAGCAAAGTTCACAGGACGTTGTTTGCTTTTAACACACCAGAATCATTTACTGCCTTTAATTCACTTATCTGAATACTTGTAGATTCATAGCATGCACTCTGTTTTTTTGATGAAGACTGAAGATCCATCAAAAGCAAGAGGCGTCAGCTAAATGCAGAATATCCATATAGTCTGGGTTTGGTTTTTTGGGTTTGGGTTTTTTTTCCCTTTAGCATCAGACCCACTTTTCATTATTCATCAGAAAAGAACAGTCCAGATCTAGGCTACCACCATTTGGATGTACTGACTGCTGTATATTCGGTCCTTCCAAATTATTCTACCCTGCCTAAAACCAGACTTTGTGACAATTTCATGGTTAATTCTTAATTGTCTCAAACATTATTCTTTAGAGGAATAGCACAGGAAAAGATAGTTCAGCCCTTTTAATTCCACAAAAGATTGTACTAAACCCATGCCCATCCAGCATTTTATATTTGCCCTTGGATGAGAGATCTCTTTGTGATGGCCCCAAGTTTTGTTCTCCCCACGAAGTCCCATGCCCTGGCAAGGTTCCTGATATCCAGACCCTGGCAAATGCCAAATATTATATCCCAGAGATGATGTTACCTCTGACTTTGGTGGACATGGCAGCAGAGAGGGGATGGTTGCTCTGCCCCTCTCCTGTAGGTACCATGAGCCAAACAGGATTGCTGCAAAGGGCAAGAGCTGCTCTCTTGTCAAGCAGAAAAAGACTGTGGCTCTGCTGAAAGCAGCTGACCTGTAAAATTCAGGTTGCAGTCCCACAGACCTTTGGTATAAGGGCCTGTGTTTCTTACATTGAAATTACATTATAGAGTCACAGAATGGTTTGGGTTGGAAGGGACCTTCAAAGGTCATCTATTCCAACCGCCATGCAATGAGCATCTTCTGCTAGATCAGGTTGCTCAGAACCCCATCCAGCCTGGTTTTGAATATCTCCAGGGGTGGCACATCCATTCTTGCATTGCACTGAAATGCAGCCATGTGTATACTGAAAAGATACAGGCTTCAGTATTAGTACGCATGTTCTGACAATCAGAAATTGTTCCTTATCTGAAGTCTGGATTTGTCCTAATTCCACAGTGAAGGAACAGAAATGTCATAAAAGTTTGCTTTGGGGGCTTATGAAACAAAATGTTAGCAGCTTGCATCTCCTTTGGAATTGATCGTGCTGTGTGGGGTCCAAATAGTTGAAGCATTTTGTCCAGACACGATCAGTTGCTGTCGGTTGCTGAACAAGCAACTACGTGGAAGAGCTTGATGGTTGATTTTTTCCAACTGCTTATAGTAAATAGCAATTGGCATGCAAATAAAGAGATAAACCTTATGTTAGCTAAAAAGTTATGAAAAGGTTATGTTACGTAAGGTAATGTTTGACACTCCATTACCTCATTAAATTACAGGCAGACTGATTTTATTCTTTAATGCAATATCAAAGGTGATTTAAGTGAATTTTACTGCATTTCTGGGTGAGTGAGTTCAGGTTTATTGCTCTATGTGCTGTTTGGGAATTGTTTGTGTGTTGTAGGTGTGTACATAATCCTACAGCTATGCCAACATGTTTTATAATAAAACTTTACACCAAATTACAGCTATGTAGTGTCAGGGGCTATTCGTTTTCTTCTTATTGCCTCTCTAGCCATGCATCCAATGCACACAAAGTGATTTCTTGGCTTTGGAGACTGAAGACCGTTAGACCACCAAAGAGATGTGAATTAAACACAGCGCAAGTAATGACAGCTTTTGTGTAGCATATCAAATCAGAAAAAAAACTGCAGAGCCTCTCAAATATCAAACTTTGGGGGTTGATTCATTCAGTGGGTCTGTGACCTGACAAAGCATGTGATTAATTGCACGCATATTCCCTCGGAGGTTTTCCCACTCATGCTTTCTGCAGCAAAGGTTGTTAGCTTGACAGATCAGTGCAGCAACTCCATAAGATGCCTGAAAGGGAAAGGGTTGGTTTCTGATTAAGAGTTAATGGAGGAATAGCAGCTGCTCCATGCTGAGGGGAACAAAAAGGAAAAAGAAGAAAAGCAGCTTTCAATTTTCAGAGAAATCACACATAGAAATAAGCTAATTTTTCGATAACTCCAGCTATAGGATTTCTGTCAGGGATTGCAAGAAAATATGCGCATGATACAATAGGCTTCATAGTTATGAATTCTTCTGTGCTTCCTTTTGTCTGATTACCAAATATAAGCCATGGCCTGAGTTTTTTCTTACCTTATTAAGACACTCTCCCAGGTGTCTCCTTTTCCATGCATTTACCTTTGGGTTTAAGATACTTTTGGCCATTTAGGCTAAAGTGTGCAGAAACACAAATTCATCAGGCAGATCCCGTATTTGCAGTGCTGAGCAAAGATGTTTGCACAGCACCATCCTTCCATTAACAGGTAACCCACACTGTCCAACCATTGTACCAGACCACACAGGTGTTGAACACTCAATTTAAAATAGCTTTCATTTTTCAAGTAAGGCTTAAACCCCTAGAAAACTGCATTAAGCACTTCCTCAAGGTTACTTACTCTCTAGACCTTATCTATGAAAGGGTTTTAAACATTAATCAATGTTCCCTTTTCACATTTCCCAGCTGGACTGTGATGAGATAACACACACTCAACAGATGCTTTCATGTAGTGTGTGAAATGAGCTGAGATGTTTGATGGCTCGCTACAGACATCTCTGCTCCTGTGGGAATGACACAGAAGCCCTGGTTTGGGAGCAGAGGGCTTCCAGAGGCAAACAGCAGCCAGGGAAACCCTGGGACTGGGGTGGGCAGGAATTGGCTAAGCCGAGGCAGCAGGTATATGGGGAGCTCTGTACTCTCCCACCTCACAGACGTCTTTGCCTTGATCTAGGACAAATCCCCCAAAACACACATGGAAGCACGAGTCTGGAAGCTGAGACCTCCACTCAACTCTGCGTCACTCTTCCTGGCTTGCATCTTGTGGCCTTACCTGCAGAGCCCAGATCATAACATCCATTCAAATCCAGCAGGTTTGTGCCAGAGCACTGACATAGGGCTATGTGTGCAGCAGAAATGGCAGGTAATGATCTTTAAAAATACCCCTGGATACCCCCATGACATCCCTCTTAGGCTCAAAGTATTTAATTAAACTCCTTGTTCTGTAGATTTTCTAATACATTGTGAAATAGATGGTGGGTGCTACTGGCAATACAGAAACACACAAAGCAGGAAGGGCGTAAACAAAAAATGCTCCTATCATTTTTCAAATGAGCCTAGGAAGCTAACAGAGAAAGATACTATATAAACAAATTGGTTTAATTGCACAGCATGAAAAGGGAAGGCAGGTCTTACTGAAGCGGAGCAGTAGACAGAAAGGCAGAACAAAATTCTTCAAAGCAATGCTATATAAATATTGAACAAAACACACAAGCTGATCCTGCACATGGCTCTGCAAAGAGCAGCTGCTCTGGCTGCAAATATGCTCCAGAGGAAAGCACAAAAAACTGGACAGCCACAAAGCCAAGGGGTAAATCAGTGAATAATCCGCTAGAAGGAAATCCCCGGCTTCCGCGATCAAGTGTGGGGATTAGAAAGACATTTCTAAATCAATGAGGTGCAGGCTGGGACAGAAGAAAGAACTCCAGGATTCCTTTTATTTCCCCTTAGCATCACACACTACAATGCCAGGGAGATACTTCCTCCTTCCCTTTGCATGCCAGTTCAGATGTTTAACTTAGGGTGTTCATCTCTCTGCAAAATCATTTCATACCATGTTTGTAACCATTATTTACTTCCAGAGGCCTTCACAAATGGCATTTCTAACTGATTTAAAGATATGATTGCTGATCAAGTGAGTGGCAGCAGCTCAATTCACTTCTTGTCTTTTGCTCTGAGAACCAGCTGAATGATTCAGTCACAAAAGCTTCTGGAGCAAAGCCAGAGGGGATTTGGTTAATCTGGATTTGTGAGCCCAAGCTACCGGTTTAAAAATTGATAACAAATCTATGTCACCATATATTCCCTTCTCCCTCGGGAAAACAAAGGATGCATATGTGTAGAAAATTAGGGTTATTCCCTTTATCCATAAGAAGTTACCAAGAGGAAATAGAGGAGTAGAACTTGCCACCACCTTAACTAGATAATCACGCCCCACAGTGGCAGCTTTCAGTGATTTGCAGTGTGTGAAAAAGTAGTATGTATTAAAATATACTGTAAGTAACGCCCCCAGTTAGACACACATGTGCAGTATTTCTGTGGGTTGCCGAAGCAAGAGAACCTCAGAGGCTGAAAAAGAATCACAGAAGATGCAAGCAAAGTGAAACAAAACACAGTATTCTTTGCAGGACAGCATGTCCAGAAGTTGGCAGACTTTCATCCAACGTACTGAGAGCTCACAACCTCTCTTCATCTGGTATATCCAGAGCTATTCCTTTCAGCAGGCTGGGGTGGAGAGTACCTGTATGAACCTAACAGGCACCTCCAAAGCGGTGGTGTTTAATGCAGAGAATCTGACATTATTCATGCATTTTTTCATCCACAGAACTGGGGGTGCCTGAACATGTGCAACCAACACCAGTCTGATCTTTCCTACAGGGTAATTAGCCAAGAGGAACCAAGTTCCTCACTCCAAAAACAGGTGTCCTGAACTTCCTTCAAAGAAACATAGCTATTCCAGTGTGGACTGTGACCAGAAAACTCTTCAAAACTCATATAGCAAGTAAGCAGGGACATGGGGAGCAACCTTCAATCTCCCTGCTGTACTCATCACAGGGCGCCACAACGCCACAACATGTACAAAGCTACAAATTAAAAAGCCTTGTGGAGATCAATTCTTAAACACACCATATGATTAATCTGATATGGACACTGGGCAATACAAGCAGGTTTGTCACTGTGCCTTGTGGCTTGCTTTGACCTACAGGGGTTTAGGGTTTCAAATCTAGTACTTTTCTCATTCTAAGAAAATACCTTTCTTATGTGTTAAAAGCTCAACAAAACACAAAATATTTAAACATAACACCAAAGATAAGTACAATGAACAGTGTGATTAGAACTGTGGAACTGTTAATTTGGACTAAAATGTTTTGCCAGTAATCACATGCTGAGAGACTTATTTTCCTGACTGAGCACCTGGCTTTTCTTCTCTGCTGCCCATCAGCACTGCAAAGCCTGGTCCCAGGGCTGGTACTACCATAATACACAGTAAGGAGCCGGGACAAGCAGGGAAAAGCCATCCAGCAAGATTCCATGCCCAGCCTTGCATTTTCTGGAGCATCCCCTTGGAGTGACCCTCTACGAAACTGGTGTCCTTGGCATAGGCAGCTCAGCAGCAAACACCCACAGCCTGACAAAGAGTTGATGTCCTTCTCCAGCCATCCCTGCAGCCAACCCTGGTGCTCGGCAACACACATCATATACCAGGGCTCACAGGTTCCTCTCAGCAAGTGCTTAGGCACTCCACTATTCCCATAAGTCAGTGGTAAAACCTATTCTTGTGAAACTTCTCCAAATCTCTGCTCCTTACAGCCTGAGAGCATTTTGGTGAAGAGGGTAACTGAGAGGGTCAAAGAAAAATCGCAGGGACTGAATATCACCGAGGCAGTAAAATTAGATCCACTATTTAATCACCATTTCCAGTAATTGTTTAATTTTATAAGTAGTATTTCTGAGAAATTTCTACATATCTTCACAGTGAACAGGTGATGATGAAAGATTTTGTTTAGACAGAAGTTGAAGTTTGGATTTTAAATGAAGTTCTATACAGTGGAAAAAAAACCCAACAAAATCAGCACAAGGTTATTTTAGTCTTAAAGCTTTTTCAAACAAAACAGAACAAAACTAAGGTTAAAAAAAAAACCAAACAACCAAACTTTATTATTTTGGAAATACAGTCTATCAGTCTATCATAAAATATGTTTAATTATTCACTATTTAACAATAGTAAAGATCACTTTGTAGAGATGAAATGAACATCATCAAGGGCTTTTATAAACTGTCTCTCAATACCACTAGGAGCTGGGTAGCTGCTGTTCAGGGCTAACAGTGCACAGCGTATTTGGTGCAGTGTAGGTGTTTTTTGGTAGAATATACTTATTTACTGCCATAGCAGGAGAAGCAATTAGCTGATGTTTCATGGGGCAGCCTTCCAAGGATAATCCTGAGGCAAGAACAACTCCACCATCAGACGAGACACTGGAAGGAGGTGCAGCTGGGTGCCCTGGGGGACCTGCATGTGTGTCAAGCTGCCTCACTCGAGACCCTCTTGAAGGTTTTTCTTCTTCGTCAGCAGCCTTGCCACTTACAAATGCTTCTTCTTTTTTATTGCCTCTGCTCTGACAGCCAAGCTCTTGGCACATATGGTTAGGACTACGATGAGGACTCCAACCAGGAACGTAACCAGGGGCCAGAGGAAGCAGTGCAAGAGGACAGTCTCATCATGAGTGCGCTTCAGCATCACATCATCTGGTCTGTGAAGAGGAGGAACAGAAGAGGTAGAGAATATTAATCAACTCGACATCATCAATTCATCATAAGTGGAAAGCATCTGCCATGGAAACAATAAAGATTCTTTATGTGCAACAGTGTTAGAAAACGATTAAGTGGACTGTTTTATTCACTGCTTTCATTTGCCCATCTATCATCAGAACTTGTGACAGACCATGAAGGCTTTCTACTTGCAGTGTTTACAAGATAACAAGTTCATTCAGATAAATAAATACATGAGTAAATAAATAAAATTTATACATGATGTCTTCCAGGGGTTGTGGTCCTCAGAAACAGCATGAGAGATGCAATATTAAACTGTCGACTGGAAAACCACTCCAGCAAAAACATAATACCAGGCAGCAGTTATACATATCTACCTCAAATTCCATCAGACACTGTGCAAAATGCACTGAGTTTAAATCGCAGTTAAAACTTCCCTTTTAGCTTTGAGCACTGATTTGTCCATGGAGCAACACAGAGGCTCCAGCCAAAGCCCTGGCAGTGGTTTGGCTCTAGATAGAGAGCCAGTTCTGTTGTCAGCACTCCACTGCACTGCTGGTGGCCCAGGCTGGAGTCAGCACAAAACCTACCACCAGAATGACTCCTGACCAGTCTCTGGGTGTCAGAGGCTCCCGACTCAGCTCCTTCCAGCACAGACTGCTTTAGGAATAAGCTATGATTTAGTACTGCAAACACCAGCTCCCCAGTGGGCTTGAGGATGTGCTTATAGGGACAATTTGAGGAGCCATCCCTGAAGATCTGAACACCCTCCCATGCTTGTACCACCAGCAACTAATAGTCGTGGCTGAGCCTGTGACAGATATATGTATTTCTAAAGGGAATTGGAGGGAGGATAACAGCAAGAAGGATGCATTTCAAGAGGTTTGGAAATTCAGCTGTGCCACATGTCTCAGAAATCGGGTGTCCATATGTCTCTTCCAAGTCTAGGAAGTTTGCTGGGAATTCTGATGGCAGGTTTTCCTCAGCTCTGTCTCTTTCTGCTCTCCTGCAGTTTAACAGTTATTAAATCAGTCCTGTAGCATTTGCATTTCACCACTGCTTTCCCATCTACAGCCAGAGACACACAGTCCGCTGGAAAACTGTATGCAAAGGAAGGAAACAGAGCTTTCTCTAATTAGGAAAGTATGTAAGTCTTGGCTTATACTGGTCCTTACATTGAATATTCCCATTCCATGTTGCTTCATCAACACTACCTGGTGCTCCTGAGCAACAAATCTAAAATCCCGACAACCCAGGCTCAAAAAGCTGTGTCCTGGGAATTAAGTTCACCTAACTCAGTGGCACATGGGAACAGATACCTGAGCAGCAGCTGCTGTTTCTCCCCCAGCAGTTTCATCTTGATAGGAAGTAGCACTAAGAAAACATCCACTGTGGAGGAAACTAGAAGAAATCCCTTTTCCTTTACCAAGAAGTTAACTATTGGAGATGCCTGCAAATCAACAGGGGTTTATCCATCCTTAAGGAGTCAGCAGAGCCAGACAGCCATGCTATACCTGAAACCTGATTCAATTGAACCTGCATTTGCAATTGGGGTTCTCTCCCTCAAAATTGCTGCATGGAGGTTCCTCTTCACTGTGCCAGCCTGCATGTCCCCAAGGTCAGCAGCACCACGTGTCTCTGTGTAGTAACGAGCAGAGTCGGACTCTGATTACGAGTAGATCCGCTATATAAAAGTTGAAATTCAGCAACATAAAAAGAGATCAAAAGAAACCCAGGTGTATTCAATAGTGGAACACGTGAAATCTGCTCAACCCAGACCCTCCAGACACATAATCAGGCACATGTGGAGACCATAAATTGCATAAAATAATATTAACTTTATGGGCACACACTCACCAGCCTATGCCATATAAATGACAGCACCCGAAGAGAAAAAATCCTTTTACAGGGGGTATAGTATTGCTTCCCTCAATTTTACTGCACCGTCATCTGTGTATAAGAGTGCTAATTGGCAAGGAGGCCATAAGGAGGCAGCTTTCAATCTTAGCACCTCTCAGCTTACAAGAGAAGTTGATTTTTAGATATTCTTTCTAAAGCAGAGTACAAAAATAAGGGGTAAGGAAGCAGAAAAATGGCTTCAGTGAAGAGAATTGTGCCTAGGGAGAGCAGGATACCCCTTTGACTGAATTTTAGCTATCTTGGAAAACTTCTGTACTGAAGGTAGCAGAGACAGATGCCAAGTACTCATTATAGGTGCAACTGTAACTCTTGCAAGTTCATAATTTAAAAGAGTTTCCCTTTTGGAAAAGAGGCAAAGACTTATAGAAGCCTCAAATGAAGCCTCGGTTGGGATATTGAAGCCCAAATATCCATTTGGGTTCAGATAGGTATTATTTATTAGCTACAGCAAAATACCCTGTGCAATTTCTACATGGCAGAAGGCATGCATCAATCTGCTGTCAACTGCTCAGTGTCTTTTAAGACAATACATTGTCATGACTGTCACTCAAAAATACATCATTAAATGACTATTGATGCCACATTTAAGACATTAAATGCCCTTTCTTAGTCAAAAGGAGGGAGAAGCACTTCTGGAGGGTGACCCAGACATGGGAGAGCTCAAGGACCGTGGTATATAGCCTCTCTCTACCAACTCTAGGTACCAAACAATGATGGGACAAATCTCAGCCTTGCTCTTACTTGATTTAATTTATGTGGTTATTTCCAAAGAATTACTGTGCTTTCAACTGGTCTTTATCTTATCCTACATTAAATTTTCAGTGCAGATAAGCACTGGTGGACTCCAGGAGTGAATGAGGAAAGCTAATAAAGACAGACATCACTGCCAGCAGACAGACTGCTTGCTCCTGGCTGGCAACATCTTGGTTATCTGACTGTAACAGCCCATGGGAGCTTATCAAAATCAACTTTGGCAGCTTATAATGCCATTCTTTTTCATTCCCATCAGGACCAGCTCCTCTTTCCTTCACCTGCTGACCGACATGGAGATATTGCAGGGTGTAGTGGAAAGCACTGGGGAGTGCTGGAGCGCAAGAAAGATGATGCAGAGAATGAGAGCCTGAGCTCAGTGGTGCCCAGTTGAGGACACCTTCCCCGCAGATCCATCACCAGAGCTGACAGCAGTTATGGAGAACATTCTGGAAAACATCCTGGAGGCTGTAATTTTAGCAGGACCCAATGAGACACAACTTTTATAGCAGAGAAATACCTGAAAAGGGGTTATTGGAAAAGAAAATATTTGCTATTTTCCTTTACAAGGTACTTCCTTTTACTTCTGATTTTTGGAACTGAGATTCCAAACACCTCAAATAACAGCTTCTAAAGTGAAGAGGGAAAATCAGCCCTGCTGCACCATCACAACGCACTGCAAGAGACCCTGAGCATGCCACACTGCTGCCATAGCCCAGGCCTGGTGTCAACAGGGAGTGACCTGAGTAGGACTGTCATGGTTTGAAGCCCCTCAAACAGTTCTGTGCAATCCCCCCTCTTTCTTCCCCAGTCCCGGGGAAATGGGAAGGAGAATCAGAAGAATGCAACTCCCACAGGTTGAGATAAGAAC
>JASSUY010037988.1:14278-30273 GCA_032466535.1 Forpus xanthops | reverse complement strand
GATGAGACAATCATGTACACAACACAATATCTGTGGGAGAGATTATGAAAGATGCCTTTTTTCATTAGAGCAATTGGCATGTTGTAGGGATACAAGAATGTTTTTCAGATCCACTTGTACTTCTTTATGTTATGACCCCAGATAGCAGCCAGCATTAGTTAGTATACAATTCTACAGATGGTCTCAAAATGTCAGTGAATTTGTCCACACAAGTGAGCTGCCTACCAATGAAAACAACATGAATTTACAATGCATTTATTGCTCTTTATTTGCATATTTTGATTGGTATTCATTTTACATACTTTAGTCATCCAAAAACAATGTAAGTACATGCAGCAGGTTGAAAAATCTCTGTACGTAGGATGTGTGCCTTTTTTTCCAGAAAAATTAAAAGGATTTCCTTTTTGTTTTAAATGGTGGAAAGAGCAGACACGTTTTACGACAGTCCATTATACAACCCAGTCAGTGAGGCATGTAGCACAATATGTTCTATTATTATAAGTTTTGATACAAGCATGGTGTTAAGCGAGTCACTGTAGCAGATAACCCACAGATGCAAAACCTTTGCCTATGAGCATGCTTAAAACAGTATACATCATGGTAAAATATGTTATAAAACTTGATATATAACTACTTTAACTTGAACTTTTTGTTAATATGAAAAACTGTTATTGGCTGTAGATGCCTTTTCAGATAATTCCATTAATATGTTGTTTCTCAGTCATAAGCATATCAAAAATGTTCCTGAGCATTACTTCTGGGCTATTCTTCCTCTTTATTTCTCTTGTTCACTCTTTTTTAGCATACATTTAGAATACTTTGTGAATACTGTTTTACATTGAAGCACTGAATCATCAAGTGCTTTGCACAACCAAGTGGCTTGGGACAGTGGTAACTAGGATAACTCATACCTGCTTTCACCTGGAAATACATATAAATTCATTAATAACTCCATTCATTTTGCTGAGATTAATCATGCTTTTAAAACTAAGCACATTGCTGGATTAAAATTAAATTAATCAGAAGTTTTTGTTAAATATATTATAGCATATAATTCAATTAATGAAAATGTGAAGAACAGATACCACTGAAACACAGTACAGGGTGACAAAAAATACTAAGTCAGACTTCACAATTCAAATCTGTTCTTTATAAATTACTCAAAGAAGGGTTTCTAGGAAAGCTAACCAGTTCTTTGTGAGACATTGCAAACTAGAAAATGGCTAAAATATTAGAAACAAAGTCTTCAACTGGTGGCAAAAGTTGGTGAAAATTGAAGATATTTGAGGAAATCTTTTGTTCTTGTGTGAGACAGAAAACTGATAAAAGTACTTTAGAAAGAAAAATTAGCTTCTGTGTTCAGAAGGAAGAGGAAAGATGCTGCTGCTGGAATTAGGACCGATAGCATCTTCACAACTGGCAGCACCTAGGAAATTAAGGAAAACAGCTCTCAGTCCTGAAGTATCCTTGGGGAAAAAAACAACCACAGTAGAAAGCAATTTTCCAGTCTCTTTCACCTAATAGAAAGTGGAGCACAAAGAAGCAAAGGGTGATTTTAATCATCTGTTAGCTTGTTTCTTGGTCTCCACATGTATTTATGTTCCCATGCTGTGACTGGAAAAACATCCAAAGCAAAAGCAGCCTTGCCTTCCTGGTCTGCTCTCTCACAGTTAATTCACCCTCAATATACAGTGGTTTTATTTGTTGATTTTAAAATGTACATGATTTGGAGGAAAGAAAAACAGGAAGAAAAAAAAACAACAAAATCAAATATAAAGGCATGTGATTGCAATGTTCTGATTTTTTTTTTATCTGTCATAAACATCTTGAATGATCTGTATGTTTCTATTTGTGTCTATTTTAAACTATACAAAGAAAGAAATTCAAACTGCTTTAATATCTTCCAAAATCTCATCTATTTTTTCACCATGTTAAAAATACTCAGAAAATAGCTTTTTTCAAAATGTTTTCCTAACTAAAACAGATTCTACAATCTCTTTCTATATGTATGAAGCTCACAAATAATTTCTGAATATATCGGCCTAGTTCAACCAAATTGGACATAGAGATCTCCAAGGTATAAAAATCATGCATATTTCATGAGCAGGGATTGCCTGGTATATGTCAAGGGGAATGCAAACACCCTTAGTGAAGTAAAGACTGTAGCATGAACTCACCATTTCCTAGACAACAAAAGTCTAAGAGGGAGGGAGATGTTTTGCTTTAACTACAGGAAAAGCTTCACTGGAAAAAGCTTTATGGGACATCAGAAAAGCCAAACACACCAATTAAAAAAAAAATAAATAAATCTTTAAGGAACTATATTTCATTAGTTTCACTGTGAAGAAATGCACATTTGAAAATTAGTAGAAATCTATGAACTCCAGCTGAAAGCATTCCACTAGGTAGGCACCAAATCTCCCACACTTCATTTGAGAACCAAAATCTGTCCTCCTGCAAGGAAGACATAGAAGTTGAGATACCAAGCCTTCACAAGCCTTGCCAACTTAAAGTTGTGTTTTACTGAGTGCAAGCAGGAAGCTATTTCCATTTTTACCCATCTTCTGCCATCTCACCACACATCCTATGGCCCGACCATCTTGAAACTTGCCCTGTGTCTGAGCCAGCATCACTGCTGTAGGGCATACACTGGGAAGGTGCAGGAGCCACAAAACTGCTACCTCCCTTCACAATGAAGTCCATAATCACAGGTCATCTGCTCTACCTGCTCCATTAGCACTGCATATTCTGTCTCTGAAGCCATGCAAAACACCATGCATCTTTTACAGACCTGTCAATAAATATTTAAGGCACATACACATATGTGTGCTGTATAGCATGGCACAGATATAAATTTCAAGAAAGATATATACAAATCATAGAATCATAGAATAGTGAAGGTTGGAAAGGACCTTAAAATCATCTAGTTCCAACGTCCCTGCCCCAAGCAGGGACACCTCACACTAAACCATGCCACCCAAGGCTCTGTCCAACCCAACCTTGCACACCACCAGCGATGGACCACAACTTCCCTGGGCAACCCATTCCAGTGCCTCACCATCCTTATGGTAAAGAATTTCTTCCTTATATCCAATCTAAACTTCCCCAGTTTAAGTTTGAATATAAAAGTGTATTCCAGACCTTTATGATGAAAAAACATAAATGCAAAATATTCCGGTCAAAATTAATCTCTGATGTATTTTTATTTTATTTCAAGACACATTTGTGTGTCTAAAAATTATTGTTATGTCCATTAATATTACCCTATTAAACCCGGATCTTGGTGTTACTGTGTCTATTTGATCTTAGTCTTCTCAAATTCTTATTTTACTATTTCACATACTACGGAAGAAACTACTTAATACTATGTTATTTTATGAGCCATAATAAATATTGAATCCAGACAGAAGATCACTTCTTTTCTTATGAAATGAAACTAAATAGGGAAGCAATTGGTATCTTGAACTATGATAAAACTTACTTTTATGCATGTTGTCTTTCTTTACATCCTTTTTTTTTACTGACATGCATTCAAAACTTTCAGCCAAGATTTCTCTTAATTATGCAAAAGCTTTACTATTTTATTAATCAAACTGTTTTTTTCACAGCTATTGAAGATTCCATTCTAGTTACTATCTTGAAAAGAAATATTCTGATAAGTACTGAAACAAAGAATTCATCTTTACTGCAAAGCTTTTTCAAAAAAACATTGAATAAACGTTCCAAAAAAAGAGTATTTATTATTCCCTAACTTTGCTTTGCAACTTATTAAATTGTCTAAGTTCAACAGAAGAGTTAAATTAGTCAGCTTATAATGCCAGTAATATAAATCTAAAAGAATATTTTTAAACAGCACTAGACCTTTTTCACACTTCCACAGCGTAAGAAAAGTCAGAAAAAGCTTTCAAAATATTATTGATGAAATCAATACCATCACTACAGATAGACTGAACATATTCAAAAGTGGTTACCAGCTATCTCACTCAGAGATCCAGCTTTCTACTGACTTTTTTGTAAGCATACATGAAATTAAATCTGTTTTATTATCACTGAATTTAAACTCTCATCAGTCCCAGTTTGTATCTTGGGTTGAAGTGCCATATAAAGCCTGCCATATTATACCACAGAAGATGTTGTTATTAACAAACTCCAACTATTTAGGACCAGTGCAGGTCCTAGCTCACACTGAGTGCAAAAGCTGCTCACCCTGGCAAAAACAGGAGCTACTATTACTAGACAGCAGCTCAAGACATCAAGTTTTTCCATGTCTGGATGAGACAGCTTTTGTGAGTAGAATTTCCAAAAGAAACTCATGATAAGTTTAAATTGTCTGATTGCAACTCCTTACTGCTTTTCTGGAGCTGACCCAAAGCCCATTTAATTCAGTTGGAGCCTGTCCACTGACCTCAGCAGAGTCAGGATCAACTTTCGTATAGTCTGCATAGCAATGAGATTTTGCCCAAATATACTGCAGCTGAAAATTCTGCTTTCAAACCATTTTTGAAGACAGATTTTAATATAATATAATAACACATCCTTACTCCAGAAAATATAGAGCTTAACACCATGCTCTGCTAATTTTAGTGGAGGAAGAGGGGCAGACAGAAGAATAATCATAAAATCATAAAATAGTTAGGGTTGCAAAGCACCTTAAGATCATCTACTTCCAATCTCCCTGCCATGGGCAGGAACACCTCCCACTAAACCATTTCATCCAAGGCTATGTGCAACCCGGCCTTGAAAGCCACCAGTGATAGAGCAACCCATTCCAGTGCCTCACCACCCTAACAGTAAAGAACTTCTTCCTCAGGTCCAATCTAAACTTCCGCTGTTTAAGTTTGAACCCATTACCCCTTGTCCTCTCACTACAGTACTTAATGAAGAGTCTCTCCCCAGCATCCATATAGGCCCCTTCAGATATTGGAAGGCTGCTCTGATGTCTCCATGCAGCCTTCTCTTCTCCAGGCTGAACAGCCCCAACTCTCATCCTATCTTCATAGGGGAGGTGCTCCAGTTTCTTGATCATCTTCATGGCACTCCTCTGGACTTGTTCCAACAGTTCCATGACCTTTTTATGTTGAGGACACCAGAACTGTACACAATAGTCCAAGTGAGGTCTCACGAGAGCGGAGCAGAGGGGCAGGATCACCTCCCTCATTCTGCGGGTCACACTCCTTTTGATGTGACCCAGGATACGGACAGCTTTCTGGGCTGCAAGCACATACTGCCAGATGATGTTAAGATTCTCATCGACTAACACCACCAAGTCGTTCTCTGCAGGGCTGCTCTGAATCTCTTCTCTGCCCAATCTGTAGCTGTGCCTGGGATTGCTCCCACCCAGGTGTAGGACCCTGCACTTGGCATGGTTAAACTTCATCAGATTGGCATCAGCTCATCTCACAAGCGTGTCAAGGTCCCTCTGGATGGCATTCCTTCCCTTCAGTGTATCAACCAAACCACACAGCTTGGTGCAATTAGCACTCAATTCCACTGTCTATGCCACTGAAGAAGATGTTGTAGAAGACCAACCCCAACACCGATCCCTGAGACACCACTCGTTACTGGTCTCCAGCTGGACATTGAGCCATTGACCACAACTGTTTGCATGCGGCCATCCAGCCACGTCTGTATGCACCAAGTGGTCCACCTGTCAAATTGATGGCTTCCCAACTTAGAGACAAGGATGTCATGTGAGATGGTGTAAAACACTTTGCACAAGTTCAGGTAGTTGACATCATCTGCTCTACCCGTGTCCATCAGTTCCATAGTCCCATCATAGAAGGCCACCAGATTGGTCAGGCAGGATTTCCCCTTAGTGAAGCCATGCTGGCTGTCACCAAGCACCTTGTTGTTTTTCATGTCCCTCAGCATGCCTTCCAAAAGAATCTACTCCCAGATTTTGCCAGGCACAGAAGTGAGGCTGTAATTCCCCTTGTCATCCATTTTCCCCTCCTTGAAAATGGGGGTTATATTACGTTTTTTCCACTCATCAGGGACTTCACCTGCCATGATTTTTCAAATATGATGGACAGTGTCTTAGGAACTCCATCTGCCAGCTCCTTCATGACCCACAGATGGATTTCATCAGGTCCCATGGACATGTATATGTTCAGGTTCCTAAGATGGTCTTTGCAAACCCTTTGGTTACTGCTGCATCTTTGTTCCCTTAAAGAATATTTGCTTACTATCTTGATTTCACAGGTGTTCTCAACAAGTAGTGGGTTGCAATTTTTCTTAAATCAGCATTTTCAGATGCTGTGGGAAAGATCGAAAATACTTTGGCTGTTGGAACCAATGGAATATATGCCTCTATACCCATCACGGTGAATTGAACAAGCTTTTACTTCCTTTTGGAGTGTCCTCAAAGGAAATGAGTGCAGCTGTGTCTTTTCTGACTCCACAATAATGGGGATTTTACAAAGTATATGGTTTCTATCTGCTTCCATGCATAGCAGATATTTTATGTTGTGACTGCACAGGCTCCACTGTCATGCAGAATTTTCCCAGAGGTGTACATCCAGCACAAGAAGGTTCCTGTGTTCCACCTCAGCTTTAAACTATACTGAATAAAACGTCTCACATACATAACCACAATGAGATATTTAGCCAGCTGGTGAACCTCCCATGAGAATGCTTCCTTCCTAACTTAGAGGTTTTTAAAGCCCCAAGCTCTTTTCTCTTTCCCGTTTTCTTTCTTCCCTCTCATCTGCCTTCCTACCACTGCATGTACTCAGATCACATATGAGGACCTTCAGTTCCCCTTCTGATTGGCAGCAACCACAACAGACACCAGTATTTCTTAATTTAAGATGTTTTTCTCAACCTACCCTGTACACAGCATTGCTCCTTTTGGAGGATGAATCTAACTCCTAGTATGAACCCAGGACACAAGAAGTAGTTTAATTTGGCATAAAAACCTGAAAATGTGTATACACACCCTATTCCTGATGCATTTTCTGCAAAGAAACTCATTTTGGTGTTCTGTTCTGGCATCAGATGGGGGAGCAGCTTACCCTGCCACCATCTTCCTGATTATTATGTTGAGTCTGGGAGGGTTCTGAATGAGGAGACAGAGGAAATTTAAGTACTTCAGCATTGGGAAAAAAAAATAAATTTATTTCACCACAGAGGATGGGACATGCTCTTGCTGCTCTTACGAAGGAAAGAGCATTCTGTGAAGAGCAGAAGCTATGCAGTGATTAATAAAGTGTATTTGTATATTCCCATGTGCTCCTACTCCTTCAGCAGTAGCTGCACCCAGCAAAACTTTCCAGGCCCTGTAGATTGGACAGAATAACTTGATTTCTTGTTTCCAACAGTGATTTGCTGTCATCAGCCAGCCGCCTACTGTGCCCATACCTACTGCTATCGGTAAGAAGCAAGGTTTCACACTGTGTTTTTATAATACTTTATTCTCAAAAAGTTGATATGACAAGACGAAATAGTGATGAAGTAATTTCTGGCATAAAATTATTTTCTAAAATAGCATGTAAATTCTCTGAACATTATTTAGTTTTTACTGAGAATTCTTTTATTATTTTTTTTACATTTCAGCAATATTCACTTTTATAAGTTATGTGCTTGCTTCTGAGACTTCTACTTCCCCTTAGCGGATGGATCTTTCACGGCTTTGAGACGGAACACAAACACAGGGGTTTCAGTTTTCCCATGTGAGCATTGCTTAATTGTGAAGAGGTTTCTTTTCCTGTTTGGCCTTTCTGGAAAGGATCTTCTATTATCAGCCATCCTGCATGAACAATGATATCATCAAATTCTGAGGAAGTTCTGGTTAAATTTATACTGCCTCAATGGGATAAGAAAATGACAGCTACACCTCTCAGCCAACATACACAAATACAGAAGGCAGCGCGCTCCTGTCTGTTGGAGAGTGTGAAAACAAAGACTGGAATATGGCAGGGAAATGCATAGAAGTAAAAAAAAAAAAAAAAACAAAAAACACAAAAAAAAAAAAACCACAAAAAAGAAAACACCACTAACAAAAAAATTATTGTAAAAATCTTTAAAGGAAAGAGATTCCATAATCATGAATATAAATTTCATAGTCTTTTATTACAGGTAGAGATTGATTTTGAACTATTGGAGTTAAGAATTGGTCTTTTCCATAGACGGCTTTGTTAAAACCCAATACACTGATTTTTTTTTCCCTTTCAGGAAATTATAATGTACAAATTCAGATACAAAATTAAACCCAGTTCCTACCTTCAGATCCTTGGCTTTTATGTAGCTACCTATGGAAAAAAAAAAAAAATCTTCAATGTATCCTGGTATCTTGATGAAATAAGCAGACTTATCTCCTGACCATTTGCTGAATATCCTGGCAGCCTACATTGCTTTCAGGGCATTGAGTCACACATCACAGTGAGCCCTGGAGGAAAGAGCAACAAGACAACTCAAACCCATGACCACAGGAGTCCATGTAGCACCTCAGAGAGGTACCACCCTCCTTTATCCAGAATCTGACCTCGGTGGGTCAGTGTTCACAAAACAAGTACAGAAATTCACAGTTTAGCTGTACATCTTCTCTGAGCCACCCAAAACATTTAAAGAGGGACACTCAAACAGGCATTTTAATTTGAAAATCACATAGTAAGGAAGTGTGCTACTTATCAGCTGATGCTTGACAGAGGCATAAACAAGGAGAGTTGACAAAAAGGGAGGCTATGGTTAATGCTTATGGCTATGTCTACCCTGCTTTCAGAGTGAACTTGAGCACTGGATTTCTGTTTTTGCTCACAACTTCATTACTTTCTCTCTGATTCTGCTCTTGGCACAACATTTAAATGTCTGATATTTTCAGTGAATATCTAAAATTTTCACCACTTCTTTTCTTTTTTTTTTTTTTTTAACTTTGTATGTATAAAAACTACAGTTATGGAATTACACATCCAACATTTGAATTTCAGTCTTTGCTGAGCTAGACCTCATGTTTGATACACACATAATAGCTCCCTGTTCTTGTCTATCTTTATTCCCTCCCACATCTTCTTATATCAGTGAGTGGCGCAGGACAAACTGCTGTGATTCATGTCTTGCCACTATTCACATGGCTGAGACTCTATCCCTGAGCTAGGGCTAGGAATCATCACAGACCGAAAACATAGACCTCTTTGCTTCTCATCATGCTGAAACACATGGTAAAATTATGTTTCAGAGAAGGCATTTTAAAGCAAAGAGAGCACCATCTGTCTTACCATTTAAGTAGCCACTAGCAGTTATAACTAGAGAGCCACTTTACAGAGTTTTAGGGGCCATTTTTGTAGAATATAATGCTTTAGGCCTGAGGAAAAAAGCTCTGTTCTTTGCCTCAGGAAATATTTACATTGCATATGCCTCCTTTTTCCAGTTCCAACGGTCATGTAGATCTGGCAGGGAGGGGAACTGATAAATACAGCACAAAGAAATGAGGGACCTCACGGGGCTTTCAGCAATAATCTCTCTTCTAACAGACACTGACTCTCACTGCAGCAATCTGATATCTTCTAACACTCAGTTACCTCAAGAGCTCAAAGCAAACCAAAGTCACCTCACTCCCCTTACTTTTTGCTCTTCCATCCTATGCATTAGTATGTGAGGCAGAGGGAGGACCACAAGTTCTGTTTTGGTAAGTGAACTGCAGTGCAGGTTAGACGGTCTCTAATTTGTCTTTGCGTAGATGAGTAAGCCTTAGCTGGGTAAAATGAAGCTTATTCTCAATAGCAGGAGCAGTATTCATGGTGTAAGAAGGATACATTGAAATAGAACTGGACAAAATGCTGTCATGGTTTAAGCCCAGCCGTAAGTCAGCCACACAGTTTGTTAGCTCCCCCCCTTCCTCCCCACAGTTCCCGGAGGGATGGGGTGGAGAATCGAAATAATGTAAATCCAACAGGTTGAGATAAGAATAGTCCAGTAACTAAGGTATAACACAAACCACTGCTGCTGCCACCAACAAGAATAATGACAAGGGAAACAACAAGGAAAGAGAACACAACCACTCACTACCCACCGACTGATACCCAGCCCAACTGAGAGGTGCTCTAACCCCTCCGGATAACTGCCCCCAGTTTATATAGTGGGCATGATGTGCTGTGGTATGGAATACCTCTGCCTAGTTTGGGTCAGATGTCCTGTCTCTGCTTCCTCCCGGCTTCCCCTCCTCCCTGGCAGAGCATGAGATTTAGAAAGTCTTTGGTCAGACTGAACATTACTGAGCAACAACTAAAAACATCAGTGTTATCAGCACTGTTTCCAGGCTGAAAGTCAAAAACACAGCACTGGACCAGCTACTAAGAAGGAAAAAATGACTGCTACTGCTGAACCCAGGACAAATACAGACAGTTAGATTAGTATATATGTAACCTCTACACCTGCTTATAAAAGAAGTAGTTGAGAGGACAAAAGATCTTTAAATATGCAGTTTTAGATGTCATCTGGTGTCATATAAGCATTAAGTCTTTTAGATGGAAACAGCGCAAAGGAGACTCTAATAAGATGTAGTTATAAAACATCACCAAAGCAATAAAGCCAACAAGAATAGATTGGACCCAAGTATCAGAAGTTTTATTCCCTGAATATGGTATAGATGATGAATGATCCTAAATGGGTGTCATACATTAGAAACCAAACAGGAAATGAAATGGGTGAGAAATGGGTGAGAAGTGAAACCTAATAATTAACAGGAAACCAAATCTAAGTTTGCAAGCATCCCTTTGAGTTCATGTGAAATGAGTCAATAAAATTTCTTAAACTCCACTTCATCTACTCCTTTTAAGTCATGACCTTCTGAAGCACAGAATATATTAAAAAGTAAGGTGCCAAACCTGGCAAGAAAGAAATGGAGTTTCCTAAAGGAAATCATTAAATGTAATTACTGAGATCATAGGTCAAGTAAGAAATCTTGAAAGGCAAGTTTCTCTCAGTGTTTTGATCACAGACAAGTTACTTGCAGAAATAACAAATTTGTGGAGGTGTATCAAGATGAGATCAATAGAGGGACATCATTTTGGGCCTTAGTTTGAAAATGTTCCTTTGTTCAAGTCAAAAAAATGTAGAAGGAGTTAAGTTGCTTTTCTTTTTAAAAGTGGCAGCACATCCTTCCAGTTTTCATCCACTCCTAGTTCATATTTTTGCTCCTTCTAAAATTCATCCCTCCTTCACAGTCGGCACAAGGACAGGGACATTCTGTGCTAGGGTGGCATAGACAGTTGAGACTCAGTCAAGTGCAATATTTATCACCTTCAAGCAAGCACCTCATTCTTGCGTTAGATTGCAGCTCTAAGGTGGTTTACATCACATCTAACTGCTTAGAACTCCTGAACCTCACATTTAGAGAAAGCTTAAGTCTGAAATGGCCACTTCTGTATGGATAGACTACAATTGCAGTTTGAACACCTGGCTTCGCCAAATGGGTTTTGTTCATTAGTCGAACAAATTATAGGCTTCTTTTTTTCTGCTTATTATTGTTAAAGTAATGCAAAACCCTAAAATCTTCCCCTTGATTGTGCAGACTTGTTGCCAAACAATGCTAAAAGGAGTTTACACATGATACAGTGAAAGAACAATATATGAATGTGGAAGCCAGAAAGCCTGTAAAACAAGCCTTGGATCTGTTGGCTAGGATTTGACGCTGCTTTGTTTTTTCTCTTACTGTCTATGAGAAGCTGAAAAACATGTAGATATTTGGTCTTGTATAGCAGAGGTTTTAGGCTTCAACCTTTTTTAACCAAAAGGGTCCAAATGGATAGCAGAAATCAAGTGAGCTATCTAACCAAAATTACATGGTTCATCCACATGCCTGTGACTCAGAGGACATGCTAAACCATGGGAGCGGTACTTCTGTTTCTCAAGTTGCTGAGTTTGGAGTACTAGGAAGCATGACAGAAACCCACCTCTGATGGCCAGCGTATTTAGTCTCTTGAAAGTCTGTGTCATTCAAAGAGTGTTGTCATGCAGTCACCAGAAGTTTCTAATACAGCCAAGTTTTTAGTGTCTTTCAGCCCAGTCATGAGCTACTGAGAGACCTTTCCCATTTTGTACTGGTGGGCTGGACACCGACATGGTTTCTCACTTGCTATTCCTTCTAGACTGAACTATCAAATTTATATCCTTCTAAGAACTTTACTGAAGGCAGAAGGAGTTTTATGGAAACAAAGACAGAGCAACAGCATTAACACAAATCTCTTTAACTGAGATGGAAGCAGACAGTGTAGAACTTCACTCAGTATTTTCCCCAGCTCAGTATGTGAGGACTCGGCACCAGTCATCATGCATTGGCTCTTATTATTTATATGATAAAACAAGAACTTCTGAAGAGTAACTTACACCATGGGATCTTTCCCCTAGCTTCAAGTTAGACAGCTTGAGATCACGAGTTATGCTGCTGGTGCAAAGTAGCTCTGTTCTGATCTGTTTCTCACCTCACTTAAATTAGCACAGCTTGGTAATTACTGGATCTAAGCACGACCCATCTGTGTCATCTGTCCCACTAAGTCTCCAAGCTCCTGCTGTCTTTCTCTGTGTTACTCAAGAGAGTTCTCAGGCTGCTGAGGTGGTATGAAACCTTCATGCCTGCCCACCCCTCCAAACAGACCCTACGTCTGCTATAGAGACCAGCATTTAAATCAATGTCACAATAACAGGCCTAGTATCTGATGTTCCAGGTCCATCTTGGACCACTTGTCATCTAGCAGCCAGACACCTTTCTTTAAACAAAATAGTGTTTATTGAGAACAAAACCACTTGAGCAAAAAATAATGAAACAATTAACCTTCTCTGCGGAGACCCCTGCAGACTGGTCAAATGGTCATGCCAGCCTGGTCCATAGTCAAGTCTGGCTCCCTGCACTGAGGCTGTTGCTTTATGAAGCATCACATCTTTCATCTATTCATGCCCTTTGAATAAGGACAAAGCAGACTGTGTTTCCTCTACTGTGGAGGGAAAAAGACTCACTTCAGTATCAAAGATTTGCATTAATATGTGCCTTGAAACTCGTCAGTGGAATTCCTTATCTCACCCTTTCGGCCAGAAATGTAATAATTTCTTATACTGAAAAAGCCTAACTTTTATTTTATGATTCTATAATTCATTAACAGTCTCATATTAAGCTTCCTACCAGGCCTACTCTATTAATGAGATAAGATAATGATAAAGATAACTAAGTGTTCAACGTACAAACCCAAAAATTAGATTAGAAAAATTCCAAGGATGTAGGAAGGAATTTGTAATAGAAATACAACTTTGCTATTTGCCAAAGAAACTGCTTCTACTATTGACTTTATTAGTTGTATTTATACACTTTCAGGATAGGGTCCTATTTGCTTTAATTACTACTTAAGATCACAGTGTATATTGGAAACGTAAAAGCTCGCATTAAAAAGTCACAAGTTGCTATCATGTTTCTATGCATAGCTGTTACAGCTACACACTTGCAAACAATGCATTATTTTTACCAGAAAGATTGGAAAGTCATTTTAATCTGGAATGTCTGCATTTTCTAAAAAGATATTTCTTGCTTCAGACCTAGCCTTCAAATGTTCACAGATCACACATGACTAAAAAGTCTGAATTTGAGTAAAAATTCATTAATCTGGAAAAAAAGCCAATTCTCATTAATCCAAAATGAAAAGGCAATTTTTAGTATGAATATTCCACAACCACTTTGGGAAATTAAATGTTTGTGTCAGAAACTTAAAATCTAATATTATTTATTCTTTCTATGTTATTTCACTGTTTTTTAGGGTCAAGATCAACAGACTGAGGAGCCTATAATAACTATAAAACAAAACATATAAAGGCCAAAAATAATATTCAAACTTATATTTCTAAAGTGGCCAAAAGAATGCAAGGAAAATTGGTTTTTGGTAATTCACTTCCCAGAAACCAAATTAAGTTAATAATTTGTAAACAACAAATTACTAAAATAATCAGTACAATTCTAACAAGACTTTTAACAGCTTCTCCTAATATGAAATAGAAGGGAAAAGGTGCCTTCTGCTTTTTAAGTTGTTAGATGCCAGGGCATTTCAGTTGGTTGCAATTAGGAAGAAATTTTGATTTTATGACACATGTATCTTTCTTTTCTTATCTACAATGCAGCTCATATGAAGCTTTGCTAGTGTGGTTTCTAACCATTCTTTCCTAATCAGTCTTTTAATCTGTGGCCCAAAAGATGGCTTCCTTCCCACTCTCCTTCTTGCTATCAGTTTCCTCCCAAAACTGTTCACTTGTTGCTTCTTTACCATTTTTTTCCCTGCTTTCTAAGCCCAGTAACACATAATCAGAAAGGATATATTTTGGCAAGAAGCTGATTTTGTTATCTAATATGTATTCTGACAAATACGTTAAGGCAGCATGATTTGCATTGCCAGAGAAGGAAAATAAATTAATCAGCCACTTTCTCCTGCCTCAATATCAGCCTTCCCTTCTTCCAGTTAGTCCATGAGGTGGACCAATGAACTCTTCAAGCTGAAAAATAATTCTAAAAAGTTACTCATTTTCATTGCTTTAAATGATGGTTGCTGTGTGGCAGCACGAATGCTCATGTCATCCCAAAGCTGGAGTGGTGCAGTGACAGAGAATACTCCACTGATGTCAGGAGGAGGTTGAATGGCATCTTTTGGTCAACATGTCATTTCACAGGACCTTAAAATAATCATCCATCTGCAACTGTAGTCCAACATGTACAGGTGTCTATACTTCAGAGGTGTCTTGTATTTTTGATTATATCTTCTGTAGTAATCATTTCATCTATGTGAGTATGCACAAAATATATTTGGTAGCAGTTGCTAGTAATTTTCAGGATTCAAAAATGCAAGGATTACAACTTTAGTTCAAGTTTACTTAGTTTGTATTAGAATACAGACAAACAAATGCATATACACAGGTGTTTTGCATGACTAAACCTGGAGAAAGAACTATGACAATATACAAAATGTTTTCAGATCATAAACACACTTTTTTCTCCTTGGCATGTCAACACCCCTCTTCTGTTGTATCTTTATCTGTTATCTGTTATCAGATCTGGAGATACATCTCTGTTAATGGGCCCTAAATCAAACTTATTACTTTTATGCTAGTAGGTAAGAAGGAAAAAAAATCCTTATTTCATGTGGATAGCAAGATCATTAGTCACTCTAATAAAGTCACTCCTCCAACTTCACTTCCATAACTTATACCTTCATTTTCAGGTGCAAAGTTCCTATTTTCTAGATAACTTTGTTTTCAAACATGGGGACCAATTTTTATGTATAGGTAGAGGTGAATTATGTGTGACCTGGAGACACAACCTTGGCCAGGTGAATTATGAGAACTGAGCAGAGCAGTGATTTATTGAAACTCCCCTGATTGAGCTGAAGTTATCATTGCAAGTCTTCTTGCAACTGAGACTCCTTTTGACACCAAGAAATGAAAAACATTTTGTTTGAGAGATCAAATTCCGTGTGCAAATATGGCATTTGAATAGGAGCTTTTCTATAATGGGATTAGAGCCCTCTTAAACTTCAGGTGTCTGCAAGCACCTGGGAAGCTGTCTGGTTTTGCCACCTCCAATTTCCTTTGTCAGAAGAAATTCTTACTCCACTGATGCCATGCTTAATAAGGTAAATTGCCTATTATGGAATTAAAAAAAAAAAAAAACAAACAACATTTTGAGGGTTCAGTATCAGCATAGTATCCTATCAGAGATCTTTGGTATACTTAATCACTGAAGAACACCTGATGAAGTTTAACCATGACAAGTGCAGGGTCCTACACCTGGATCAGAACAATTCTAGGCTAAGCTACAGGTTGGGCAGAGATGAGATTCAGAGCAGCCCTGCAGAGAATGACTTGGGAGTTTTTGTAGATGAGAAAATGAACATGAGCCAGCCGTGTGAGCTCGCAGCCCAGAAAAACCAACAGTATCCTGGGCTGCATCAAAAAGAGTGTGACCAGCAGATCGAGGGAGGTGATCCTGCCCCTCTACTCTGCTCTTGTGAGACCTCACTTGGAATATTGTG
>JASSUY010037988.1:0-14178 GCA_032466535.1 Forpus xanthops | reverse complement strand
CCCAGGGAAGTTGTGAATGCTCCATTGCTGGTGGTGTTCAAGGTCGGGTTGGACATAGCCTTGGGTGACATGGTTTATTGTGAGGTGTCCCTGCCCACGGCAGGGGGTTTGGAACTAGGTGATCTTAAGGTCCTTTCCAACCCTAACTATTCTATGATTCTACGATTCTACGATTCTATGATTAAATGACCAGAGGACAGGTCTTGTGCCAAAAATTGATTGCCCCTATCCTTTGGGTTCAGTTCCACTTGCCAATACTCACTATCAGTTTCTGTTAAAAATTGATGAACCTGTCATACTATTTTTTGTTACAATGGATGAGAATATTTTAAAGTTACTTCATCTGGTTTTCTAGAGTTACAAGTAACCAATTGTTGCCCTGTCCTTGCTTAAGCAAAATTACATGGGTCAAAGATCAGACTGTAGTCTCCAACATGTCTTCCTGATATATTTAATGGCCCTTCTGGGAAATGTGCAACCATGGCATTATTAATGCTCAACAAACAGACTTTTCCCAGAAATATGGGATTTCTGAAGAATAATGAAATGAATCCACAGTAAACCAGAGCAAGATTAGGAAGGAGAATTTGAGCAAAGATAAGAAATGGTCATATATCTTGCTGTGTAATTTCAGAGTACAAAATGTCTTCAGAAACTAGTGTACATTACAAGACATTATAACACATCCTTCAGTACTATCTTTGTAGAAAATGCAAATTCTGGAAAATCACAAACACCCGGTCCTGTTCTCTGGTCTACCTACACAAATTCATTCTCCACAGTCTGCATGATCTTACTTCCATGATCAATATATGCTTTTTTATAATGAAACGATTTATAGTACTGTAGAACATTTTCCTAGCATTTTTTTTTAAATGTACTAAGAAGAATTATGTGGGTTGGACAAGCCAACAAGCAATGTACCTGAATTTTCTTTAGGTTTTGGAAAGTTGGCAGTACTCTGCACCCCACTTCAATTTCAGTTACAGAAATGCTCTGTGGTATACTTTAGTCTAAAAATAAGAGTATCAGTTGAAGTGAAAGTTTTCTAAAAAGTGCTATAAGTTGAAAAGGCTCAGAATTAATCCAAAGAAATAAAACTGCTTTTCATCCTTCTGTTATTCCTACACACACCATGGAATAAAGAATATTCAGTACAAATGAGAGTCCAGAGAGAAAACTCAATGCAAAACAATGCAAAAGATACTTTATAAGGAGTAAAGGCAATGCAAACTGACTTTGAGAGACTGAGACTCTTTCTTTGTTTTGTTTCTGGAAGAAATGAGAGGCTACAAACCTCCAGATCTGTGGTGCAAAAAAATGATGTCTGTAGCGCTGCCTTTGGAGAGCTTTGGCTTTAACAAAGAGTTTTCATTTCTTGATGAGTTCACCAAAAGATCAGTGTAATCCAACCCTGATGTAATTCAATTGAAGTCCATGGAATAAGTAATTTGCATCTTTCTCTCCTTTGCTGCTTTCTCACTTCTTCCACATTTCCTTTTTTAACTCCCCTCTAATCACCTAGCCTCAGTTCTTTTTCTAGATAGAGCTCTACACAGCACTCACAGCGCTGCAAAAGTTATGCTTTGCCTCCCAAATCTGATGTTTCACTTTCATATCCCATTCTGCTTCCTAGTCTGACCTATTCCTAGATCAGAATTTTATAATATCTCATTACTAAACATGCTGGCAGGTCAAAGAAAATTAAGGTTTCAGAAAGGCAAGGCACCTCAAGGTGTCAGATAAACATGTCCAGCTTCAGACAGTAGGTGAGAAAGGGGCTCTGCTAACAGCTGTGTTATTATCATGGTTACATTTAGCAGTGTTATCATTAAACCTGGCGATGCAGAAAAGGAGGCTAGTACTCAAAACAGGCCTGTGTTTGTGCTTATGTCAGCTCTAGTAGCTGCCAAAATACAACATGAACCTGTGTGTTTTCTGAATTAATGACATTGTAGAATGAATGAGATCTAAAGACTCTTGTAACTAAATGGATATAAGATCCTGCTATCTCACACTGAAGTGTAATAGTTTTCCAGTGACATAAGTTTATATGTTAAAACTGTAAAGTTTTGATCTACTGAGAATCTGTTATCATGCCTGTCCTCCTAGTCTTCTTCCTGCTACAGTACACATGTCAAATTCCTTTGGTACTTCCTCATTATAATGACTTTCATCCTCTGACCCATTCTTGCCACATTGCTGAATGTGTGTGCACTATGACGCATTTATTCCCCTCAGCTAATGATGCTCCCCACTTGCACCCTGCTGTGAATGAGAGGGTACATGCTGATCAGAGCTAGAATCTTGCTGGTCACATTACATTAAGAATAAAAATATTACTTAATTAACTCATTATTTATATGACTCAAGCTTAGAGACCTAAGTAATAAGATAGACTGCAAAATGATAAGAAGCTTACACATCACAGAAAATACATACAGATATTATAAAAGCATGGAAAAGTCTCAGCTTCAGGGAATACATAGCCATGAGCAGGCAATAACAGAGGTAGGACACACGCATCCTGGAGATCAACTTGAAATGTCAGGTCAGAACCATCATTGAGCTTTAAAATAGTTCAAGTTTCCTAAAGAGATGAGATAAGAGGAGGATCTTCTGAGTTATTCTTTTTGTCAAAAAAATATCCAATAAAAATTTTGATTCTGATACCAGAGCTATATTTACAACCAAATTCAATTGCCAATAGACTGTGGTTGCACCCCTTTGCCTGCTTCCCTACTTCCAGAAATTTTCTTTCCTTTGTATATGATAATCCAGTTTCTAGAGGGATTGGGAAAACCTTCATGTGCATTTTCTGTGGGTGTGCTCTCATGTTCATATTCAATTCCTTTTTCTTTTTGTGTTATGATATCTTGGACATTTGACTGATGTAGTGAAGGTCTTTCTGATTTGTTTTTACAGAGCTAGATGCACAGTTTTACCTGAAATATTCTTGGCAACCTAAGCATTGTGTGAAATGGATTTCTTTCTCTGTAATGAGAACTAACATCTATAATGATAAATTTGAAGTCATTTCAGACTTCAACTACTAGATTCCATACCAGACATATTACTGAGTCACTAACAAAAAGGGGAAATAGCCTAAAATCAGCAGAGTAATATATAATAAATAAAATAAAATATTTTTTCCTTATTCAGTCTCTACAGGATGGAAACTAACTTGACATAGAAACTAAAAAAGTAAATTGCATTAATTAAAATTAAGAAGAAATCTGCAGATGTCAATGGCTTTATGAAAATAAATTCCAAAGGAAAAAGCAATTTAGCAGCAATCAAATAATTTCATTAGTCAAATGACTTAGCAAATACTTTGTACTTTGAAGGACTTCCTGAAACTGCAAATTGATACATTAGAAAGTATCAATTTGAAGATGAAAATATCAAAATGTAGAAGAACTAGGAAACGAGACACTACTTAATTAGGTCATGACACAGAGTATGTTTGTGTGTGCACTTAAATATTTACTTAACACATAGCAGGCTCATGCAGTCATCTCTGCTTAAATTAAGATACCTGGCAAACAATGCCAAAAAAACCTCACCAAACCGAAAAAAAACCCCAAACAACCCAGAAAAAACACACACATACAAAAAAAAAAAAACAAACCCAAAACTAAACCAAACAAAAACAAAACAA
The DNA here is from genome assembly GCA_032466535.1 of Forpus xanthops. Lineage (NCBI taxonomy): Eukaryota > Metazoa > Chordata > Aves > Psittaciformes > Psittacidae > Forpus > Forpus xanthops. Next base: position 10,517 of record JASSUY010037988.1, on the reverse strand, counting down.
AGAAAAAAACAAAAAAAAACAGAAAACAAACCCCAAACCAACAAAACCCTCCCTTGTGCAATCAGTACCTTTTTATGTCTGATCTATTTCTCAATTTACCAGTTGCATGACTTACTATAAAACATTACCAGTAAGCTCTAACAAGGTCCCTGAAGCAATTTTGGCTGATCAAAGACTTTTGTGATTTATAGTCTGAGAGTGTTCTGTATTGCTGCATAAGATCTGTTACTACAACACAGACACTTTCTCCAAGACAGGGAATTTGAAATATCTGTGTAATCTTTGTGTGGTATGTAGAAATTCACCCTAAGGCAGATAACCCATCTCAAGGTAAGAAGAAAAGGCAAAATGGAGAACGTGCTAGCAAGGTGGGTTACTAGTGCCACAAAACATTGGTCTAACGTAGTAACTTGGACAGGATTAGAAAAACAAGGAAAGAAATGGAATGCAAACAAGAAAGGACATAAAAGGTAAGAATAAATACCCTATACATTAAAATATCTGGAAATAAATTAGTCAGTTTTGCAACTCCATAGAAATGTCAGGTGACACTGAGACTGTTCAAGTGTTTTATGCCTTTACCCTTCAGTTTTCACTGAGTCGTTCATTAGGGATCTGTCAGGCAGAGGACATTTGGCAGCACTGGTGAAGGTATAACTAAACCAGGGAGAGGAAATGTTGGCATATTTGAGAAAGTTTGATGTTGATTGGGTCGAATGAAATTCATCAAAGCAGACTTAGAAAAATGGCTCTTGTACACCCAGAGTTTCTAGCCTTTCTTTTTAGCCTAATATTTGAGCCAACAGAGGATGTCAGTGTTTTTCTTTAAGGAAGAAATGGACAAACAGAGGAATAATCGGCCAGCTGGTTTAATGCTGAATTTCAGAAAAGCAGCAAAAAATTCCTTTTAAGAATTTTTCTCTACAAAAGAAAACAAGGAATTATATAACCAACAAGATCAATTTCTCAAAAAGAAATTATATCAAAATAATTTAATTTATCATATAAAAATGCAACAAACTTTGTGGATAGATAAAATGCAATAGGTGACAACTGTCCTAGATGACATTCCCTTTAAGCAGATAAGGGAAGCAAACAAGCCTGCTCTGAATTTGATAGTACTAAGATATTCATTAATGATGAGGGATTACAGATTACACAGAGTACATTTGCAGGTTATCTTTGTGTACTCTGGAACATAGAATTAAAAAATAACTTTGACAAATTAAATATGGATTGTGAACAAAATAGCATTTAACTCAAGAAAACCAAAAGCAAAATTTTACAATGGAGAGGAATAATCAGGCAAACTTGCCCTGGAGCTGCTGTCTACAAAACATATTAATTAATCCTTCCACATTAGTCAGTGGTGTCAAAGTCCCAAGTGATGCACGTTTTCTGTCTTGGGACATAAAAATTAAGAGAATCTATACAAATCATAAGCAATCTAGAAAAGATAGGAGAAAAAAAAGCAGTGATAATAAGAAAAAATATCAGAAGGGAAACAGAAATTAGTTTTTAAATAAACAAGATGTCTACAGGTATGAGATTTCAGAAATAATGAACTTAGATTGTAGCAAATGAATTTAGAATAAAGATTTATAGAAGTGATCTAGCAATTAAAGGAATTAAGAGTTAGAGCAGATTATCTAAATGATGCTGTGGCATTTCTGGGGGAATGGTTGGACTTGATCTTAAAGGTCGTTTCCAACCTAGTCGATTTTATGACTCTATTTCCAGGCATCTGTCAGACATAACAGAAGGACTGATCCAGCTGCCTGGAGATGGGAAGCCCAGTAGGAAATAGATGAGAGAACCATGCAAAACCCCTTCCAGAACTTGCTTTCTACACGTTTCAGAATCTATTGCTTAAATTCTTTAAAACTGTTCTTCAGAAAATGAGGTGCAAATTAGTCTCAATTAGCTGTTTTTTCCTTGAAGTAAACAATTTCAGCAGAATGATCCAAAGTATGAAGACTGGAAATATCTGTCTGGGAGCCACACCACACTTAACATTGTTTGTCAATTCAACATTTCTGATGCTGCCTGCAAGTAAAGGGGGTCAGATGTGAATACAACTGTGCTAGGCTCTGAAATTTTGCTGTTCCTCTTTTTCTCTTGAGGCAGACACTGTTAATTCAAGAGAGCTAAACTATACCAATTACTGTACACACAATATCATAAATAAACACATATGTTACTAAATGGTGCAAGCCAAATTGACTAGCTTGCTTTATGTCATTCTGATCATTAAAAGAGGTTCTGAGTAGTGAGACCTCAGTGCTAAGTTTGCTGTTCGTTCACTATTCAGAACAATGAAGCCTGGCAATTTTAAAACATTTTTATTTACAGAAGGGGTGTAAATAACTGCCCTGCAGTCCTGCGTCCTGAGCACCAGTCCAATGTTTTTGCTTCCAGCTTGAAATCAGCAAAGCAACACTGTTCACATTTTTAAATCATGGAAACTTCAAAGGAAACAAGTTTGATGATGCTGCCCTGTTCCTAACAGAATATCTTCTGCATGTCGTAAAATTATCCTACCATGTTTGCCACCACTTCTGATCAGCCACAGACAGAGCACCTGGGAATAATGCATGGGAAAGCAACAAACAATACACATTACTGGCTTCTCCTCAGTCTATATCTGTCAACCAATTCCTTATGTGAGTATTAAAATCCAAGGAAGGATAAGAAGTGAAGCAAGGAGGCTGTGAGGGAAGGATTGAATGAAACTAAGAGCCTTACTGACTGTTTTTATGAACTCAATATTCTGGAGTGCCAGCTGTTAATATTTTATTTGGAGTATAAATTATATATTTATTCATTAAAATTCTTGTTCTTGTTCTCATTATCACACTTTCTGTACAAATGATAGAGCTTCAAGAGGATGGTATGAACTAATGTAATGAATATAATTTCTAGAGGAAAACAAAAGTACCTCTGACCATTTTTTTTCTTTACAGTCTCCAATATTTTGCTGCAATAAAAGCATTCATCTGTTTATCATTGTGCTCGAGAATGATTACAGATTCTAAGCATAGACAGGTGAGCGCAGTTTCACTGAAATCCAAATAATCACTCACTATTCTTTTTTAATAGCAATCATGCAAAACATTTCTTCCTCATATGCCTTTGATTTTCAATTTGTTGAGACATCAAGCTTACTGCTATCTAGGTGGAGACTTCTTGGCACATCCAACTGGAAGTAAATCAAGTAAAAATAAATAGTTCAGTAAACGAGCAATTCTGACTTGATCAGACATGAATGTTGGAAAATATCGTCTACATTTTGGCAAGTGAGGTCTACAAACAAACTTCAAAAGAATAACTGAATGTTACACTGGGGATCATTTAATCTCTCAATCACACTTCAAGTATTTGTAGAAGTCACCTGTTTTTTCTGAGCAGCTTTGGAGATGGAATGCAAAATATATCATCAAATCTAGATCTTGGTTACTGCCTCAGGTCTCACAAAAGTGTCACCAGTTTATGTAAGCTGGAAGGCCATCCCAGTTCCTTCAACAATAGCCAGGTTTTTTTGTCCGTCATTTATGTTTGCATTAGAGAGATTCAAACAAATACAGCTATGCCAGTTCTAGATCCCACTCCACTGACCTCAGCATCATTCTTCCACATTTCACAGAATCATACAATGGTTTGAGTTGGAAGGGACTTGAAAGATCATCTAGTTCCAACCCCCTGACACAGGAAGTGACACCTGAAACACTGCCCCATGGATGGGGCAGCCACAGCTTTTCTGGGCAACATGTTCCAGTGTTTCACTGCCCTCCTTTCTATCAGTATAGCAGATAACAATATCTGCTCCTCATGTGGCTTGCAGGTTATATCTTGTGTGCACTTCTAATCTCTACCTGGTGATTGCCACAAGGATCTCAAAAAGGACATTGAACACTGTCCTCTAGATCTGAGACACAATGTACAGGCTAATTGCCTGTTCTGTTATGGGTCTGAACCCTCTACCAAAGCCATGCTGGTTAACTGCCCTAAATTTGAAGGGGTTTTGCATCAAAGGACTTTCCATTCTATGTTGAACCAGTGTCGTAGTTTGAGGCCCCCCTCAAACAGTTCTGTGCACCCCCCCCTTTTTAAAGAAAAATGACTGCTGCTGCTGAACCCATGACAACCAGATACTTTTTTTTCCCAGAGGGTTTAATCAAAATCAGAGCCATTACAATTTTTGATATTAATTGGCCACCAGGCAGGGGCAAGAAAAGGAAGGGGAAAAAAATGTTATGAATCTGAAAAAATTCCAATATATTGCCAAATTTTACCATCTCCTTTTTCTAGTGTAGTAGTTTATCTTTTGGTTTGAGTATTGCACAGTTGATCTTTTGAGTTGGAAGTTTCAAACAGGCTGTTCACTGATAAGAGAAACTTGTAGATACCAGGGGTGTGAGTGCCTTTCACAGATGCTCTGTTTTGAAAAAACTTTTATTTATTTTCTTCCCTCCATGAGGGGAGACCTGAAAAATATTTTTCAAAGACATATTTTAAAATTACAAAGAAAGAAATTGTACACAATTTTAGGTTATGTAAGAAGGCAATATGTGTGAAAAAATTGCCCCATTACACAACGAAGCACTAAGAACAGTGATTTCTGCTAACTGCACGCATGATAATTTTTCTTCTCTGCATTTTTAACCTAAATCTATACCAGATATGCTACTCACAGGCCTATCATACCTGTGTAAATGTATGTACAGGCTTTTGACAGAAATGTTTTTTTCTATAAAGGAATCTACTTATTTGTGTTTGGTTGAGTCTGACTTGTTACAGCTGGCAGGGATGGAGAATCTTTAACTTAGTGTCTAGTTGTATGCAGGAATGTCTAAAGCTTGTACAGGCATTGGAATTAATTTGAGTGACTTTGGAAAGTCTCTAAGTAAACTGACATTAAGAGTCATTACTGTGTTCCCCCTTGAAGAACACGTCTCATGTCACAAATCTGAAGATTAAGTGTTTAATCTCTTTAGAATAATGCCTAGTAAGAAAGACAAATTTAGAATCTGTTTGGTCATGAAGAGACTTTGTGGGAAAGAGCTTGCTCCCACCAATTGATTGGTGAATGATGTGGCATAATTTTTCTAAATTAGATTAAATAATAGCTTTTATTTTCAGTTTTATGTTTTGTGAATGCCATTTTTTTTTTTTTTGGTGAGAATATAGATTTCAAAACATGTGTTTCTAGCTAACTCGAAACTTGAGCTATGGAAACAGTCTTGATTGTGTAGCCTTGAAAGCATCTCTAATTCTTCCAGGAAGACTACAGAAATAAAAAGTAAAATGTAAAAATCCAACGTTTTATTTAGCCAAAGTAAAACAAAACCTGAGCTTCAGCAGTTCCATTTTCTGTCTAAATTTAGAAGCCATGTTTTTCATTAGTTCTATGTTTGGCAATGAAGACTTTTTTTCTGGGATTTGCTGTTCAGAAAAATTAAGTGCCTCTTCAACAGACTGGAAAGACTACTTTAATTTGCATTGTGGTCTCAACTTCCTTTTTATGTCAAAACAACTCAATTTAATTTGGTGATTTTTTTTTTCTCCTTCTAATATTCTTTGGGTCTGAGTGAGATCTAATGGAGGAAGAAAACATCCTTGCTTCTTTTAACACTAGAACAAGATCCCCCCTCAGACCAGTCAGGTTTTGATTTGTATTTTCCCCAAGCTTTTATTGAAAAACTGTTCCAGAGCATCACTGCTACAGCACTTAGATATCTTTTTCTGATCCTTATTTCAAATATGACGTAGTAATGAGAAGGGTAATCACATATTATGCCAAGAATTTCCAACAAGGAAAAGAAAATATTAATAACATGAACCTTGATGCAGTGAGGTCCCACCTGTGACAACAGCAGACTCTGTTCAGGCAGGATTAATTCAGATCAGAACAGAAATGAAGTATTTTAGGATTACCACTGTTACTTTGTTTTTTTTCATATTTTATGTAATGAGATTAAATGAGCTGGGCTTGCCTTCCTTAGACAAATGAAGCTTGAGAAGATCAATGGATACTACCTGCAGGCTCACTGGGAAATAAACACCAAGATGGACAGGCAGTGTTGGAGCTAATGGGCATCGTTAGCACATGATCGAATGGATATTAGTTGGCCCCTGATTTGAGCTAGAGATTAGCCACTTGCAAGTTGCATTTAAATACACCTACTTCCCTCTTAATAAAAAAAGTAGGGGTATTTAAAGAAAGAGTAGAAAGTTTGCTAATGAACATATACAGCAACAGCTTTGTAATACAAGTACCTAGATTCAAGATAAAACTGGAGAGATAAATGAAGAGATTTTTTTGTTTTGACAGCTATAAGAGGGATTAGATGTGAAGGATCTTTCTCTGGCCTTTTCCAGCCTGATTTTCTATTTCTTTTCTATGTTAGTAAAAATAAAGTTATCGAAGAAAATCAGCGGTGTAGCCAGGCACACTTTCAGTTGAGGAAAAAATAGTGCCATTTAGTTAATTTAGTAGCTCACTTGATTGCAATTATTTTTAAATCTTGCATATCAGAGAAAGAGAATTATATTTGTTCTAAACTAAATATTTATCAGTGACTCCTTGCAGTGGTATGGTACTTAATAGCTTTATTTGTAGCCCTTGCTGAAGTTTCTTGGACCTGTTTTGTTAGTATTCAATGATGGAAGTAACAGAGTAAATGATGTCTTCTCCTTGATGTGGTAGCTTCTACTTCTGTAGACTCCTTCCATTTTAAACACAATAGTTCTCGGCCATGACACTGTACGTGCTTTAGTGATTGAGCCAGTAAGAATTCAAATTCAATGTTAATGTTGTAATTAGCTTTGGAGAGTCCCTGCCCATGACAGGAAGATTGAAACTAGATGATCATAAGGTCTTTTCCAGCCCTAACTATTCTATGATTCTATGACAAGGATGTCTTACTTTTAATGGGAAAAATTGGGAAAGGCTGATTTTTCAAAGATTGTCTCTGAACTACAACATAAATTAATATAAATCAGAACTCACAGAGTGTTAGGAGAGCTTAATTAGAGATAAAAGTAAACACTATAAGTGGTACACTAGGTCCATCAAAGCACAAACCAAGTTTTCACCTGTATTTTATAAGCTTTATATATTGCTTCTGGCCCTTAAATTTTCTGACTGAAAAAAGACAAGGGTCTAAAGCTAAACATTTACTATTCATCTTTTTCTTGGCAAAGTCTCCATGATTTCATCAAAAAGCATGTTTTAAGACATACAAAAAAAGCCAAAGCAACAATATATGCATTAAATTGAATATATAATGCCAATTTTATTTACTAGGCTTGCAAATCAACAAAATTTTACTGTAATAAAAAGAGTAAATCAAATAAGAGAAACAGTTCCTTTATATGTGAGGATGTTTATTTTCTGTGCTAAACACAAGACTTGGAATCTCATCATATTTGCTTGAGGAAAGCACCACCATTTGCCAATAAAAGTTAGTAATTACTTTAAGAATTTGTAGTGAGATAACTATTTAATCTTGGGCTGATGAAAAATTGAACTTCTATCTAAGCATGATATGATTTTTTGTTTTTTAAGTGGAATAAAGGTGAAGTGAAACAAGCTACAGTACCCTATTAAACACTTTGCAATATGTGGATGCTGTCCAAGAGACACAGCAAACCTACTGGTGCATTTTCCAAGCTCTGACTCATATAAATTTGGACATAGGGAGACTTATTTCTGGCAGGAATAAAATTCTTTACACAAGGGGAGAAAAGAAAGGACAGAGTTGGGGGAAGGGGAAATTTAAGATTATTGCTTAAAAGCAAAATAACCACCAAAGATATACTCTGAGTGCATATATGTGCATGTTTCTGCTTATCTATGCAAGATCTCACTTTATTTATGAATAGAATTATACAGAAACGTGACATATAATTTGAAAATTGAATGTGTCTTTTAATGTTAGGTCGTGGGAGAAAAAATAACACATACAGACTTCTATTTATTTTCCTCATTTTCAGATGCATATTTCTTGAGTAATGCTGCTTCTTCCTGAGAACAGAAAATGGAAGGCAGACACAGGGACAGTGAGAATGAAGACCCTAGGCCAACTGTAGGAGACAGTCTGGTTCGAGACCATCTTAGGAACCTGAACATATATAAGTCCATGGGACCTGATGAAATCCAATCACAGGTCCTTTCAAATGAAGTTTCTAAGACAGTGTCCATCAAATTTGAAAAATCATGGCAGTCAGGCAAAGTTTGTGATAACTGGAAAAAGGGAAATATAGCCCCCATTTTCAAGAAGGGGGAAATGGATTATGCGGGGAACTACAGACCAGTTTCACTTCAGTGTCTGGCAAAATCTCGGAACAGATTCTCCTGGAAGGCATGCTGAGGCACATGAAAATAACAAGGTGGCTGGTGACAGCCAGCATGGCTTCACTAAGGGAAAATCCTGCCTGACCAATTTGGTGGCCTTCTATAATGGGGATGCGGAACTGATGGACAGGGGTAGGGCAGTTGATGTCATCTACTGGGACTTGTGTAAAGCTTTCAACACTGTCCCACACAGCATCCTTGTCGCTAAGTTGGGGAGACAACAATTTGATAGGTGGACCACTCGGTGGATAAAGAACTGGCTGAATGGCCGCATGCAAAAAGTTGTGCTCAATGGCTCAATATCCAGCTGGAGATCAGTAACAAGTGGTGTCCCTCAGGGATCGGTGTTGTGACCAATCTTGTTCAACATCTTTGTCAGTGACATGAACAGTGGGATTGAGTGTGCCCTCAGCAAGTTTGCTGATGACACCAAGCTCTGTGGCTCGGTTGATACGTTGGAGGGAAGGAATGCCATCCAGAGGGACCTTGACATGCTTGTGAGGTGGGCTGATACCAACCTCATGAAGTTTAACCATGATAAGTGCAAGGTCCTGCACCTGGGTCAGAGTAATCCCAGGCACAGCTACAGGTTGGGCAGAGATGAGATTCAGAGCAGCCTTACTGAGGAGAAGGACTTGGGGGTGTTTGTCGAAGAGAAAATGAACATGAGTCAGCCGTGTGAGCTCGCAGCCCAGAAAGCCAACAGTATCCTGGGCTGCATCAAAAGGAGTGTGACCAGCAGGTGGAAGTAGGTGATCCTGCCCCTCTACTCTGCTCTTGCGAGGCTTCACTCGGACTATTGTGTGCAGTTCTGGTGTCCTCACCATGAAAAGAACATGGAAGTGTTGGAACAAGTGCAGAGGAGGACCACAAGGATGACCCAGGGACTGGAGCACCTCCCCAATGAAGATAGGATGAGAGAGTTGGGGCTGTTCATCCTGGAGAAGAGAAGGCTGCTTGGAGACCTCATAGCAGCGTTCCAATATCTGAAGGGGGCCTATAGGGATGCTGGGGAGGATCTCTTCATGAGGGACTTTAGTGATAGGACAAGGGTTAACGGGTTTAAACTTAAACAGGGGAAGTTTAGATTTGGAAGAAATGAAGAAGAAATTCTTTACTCTAAGGATGGTGCGGCACTGGAATGTGTTGCCCAGGGAAGCTATGAATGCTCCATCGCTGGTGGTGTTCAACGCCAGGTTGGACATAGCCTTGGGTGACATGGTTTATTTAGAGGTGTCTCTGCCCACGGCAGGGGGTTTGGAACTAGATTATCTTAATGTCCTTTCCAACCCTAACTATTCTACGATTCTAAGATTCTAATTAGTACTTTAAAATGAGAGCTCTAATTTAATATAGGACACCTGTACCATTCTGTGTGAGGCTTGATGCATGGGATCAATGACATGAAACTGTATCTGTAAATGAGAGGACATTCATAAGACGAAATTTGGGTCAGTTCTTGTTTTGCATATGTTATAAAACAAGCTGGTTTCAGAACTAAGTGTCTCTCTCTCTTAAAAGGAAACAAACTTGGCACTGTGAACATAAACTTAAGCAATGTAAACTCGCAGGTTGAAGTGTATTCGAAATGGAATGCAGCCTGGCAGGGACTCTGATAGTACAAATTAGATTACTGTGATTTTGGTTGCTCTAGCTCAGTCTAGGACTTTTCTGCTTAGGAAAAGACCTAACAATATCTAAAAGGCTAAGGGTGAATGGAGAATGTGGTAAAACTAACAGAGAATAAATAAGGAACAATTATTTACTGTTCGTTCACGAACACCAACATAAAGTGCCAGTCATTAGTTTTCAAGAAGATGAAATATATTTCCAGATAGCATGCAATGAAAATGTGGGAGTCTAGCAAATTTATGGAAGAAATACTTATCATGGATATTGAATGACTTCAGATGTGGGCGCCAATTCTCTGTCATGAAACTTCTAGACTGTTCAATACTAGGAGTTTGTAGGGTAGATCTGTATTTACATCTGCTTACCTTGCTGATGTCAACTTTTCCCTCAGTACTGTCTCCTGTAGAAAATCAGATGCTAGGCTGCGCAGACATCCAGTGCACCTGTCTGGATATTTCTCATGATAACTGACTGTCCTAGTGACTTCTGGTTTGATATTGAGCGCATAGAACTATCAATTGTATATCCT
>JASSUY010037987.1:68176-81481 GCA_032466535.1 Forpus xanthops | reverse complement strand
CGTCCGGCGCGCGGGGGGGGGGGCCGGAAGCGGCGGAGCGCGGGGGCTGCTGGGCGGCGGCGGCAGAGGGCAGCCCGGCGGGGGGGAGTACTGCCACAGCTGGGTGGACGCGCAGGGCGGCTACCACGAGGGCTTCCAGTGCCCCGAGGGCTTCGACACGGCGGCCGCCACCATCTGCTGCGGCTCTTGCGCGCTGCGGTATTGCTGCGCCGCCGCCGAGGCGCGCCTGGAGCAGGGCGGCTGCACCAACGACAGGGAGCCCCCCGACCCGGGAGTGACCGCCCGTGAGTGCCGGTTCCCGGGACCGGCTCGGCTCGGCTCTGCCTGGCGGGGAGCGGCGGGTGGGCAGCAGGCGGGAGCGGCTCCAGGTGCGCTGTGGGAGGAGGCCCCGGGTGCGCGGGGCTGGGAGCCGTGTGAGCGGCCCGGGATGCTCCTGGTGCCGTGGCTTCGCCGTCAGAAGCGCCACCAGCAGCTGGATCCATACTAACGCGAAGGCGCGTTTGTGTTTTATCAATGGCAAATTTAGCCGCGTCTGTTTAACTTCGTCTTTCCCGGAGGTGCGGATGGGCTCCTCCGGTGCTCTGCAGACGCGACCAAAAGTGCAAGGGGCCACTGTTTTTTCAAAGAAAAGAAATCCGGCAGCGCACACGGAGACCACTTTCCCAAATGGCACATTCTGCGCTTGTTTTCCCCGTTATGAGTCGGAGCGACTTAACAGCATCTGCAACGTTTTGAGTTTAGTTTGCATGTTCAAACTGTTAGCATTGGACAACCCCAGTGGTTTTGGGGGATGAGGGCGGGCAGGTTGAGTGTGATTCTTGGGCGAAGCTGAACTAGAACCCGCAAACGGCGCATGGTGTAGATAGCTTTTACCGCTGGTTGCTGTTACAACTGTCAACAGAAGGAACTTTTGAGTGGTACGTGCAGGGTTTAGACTTTGATATTGTTCTACTGGTAATGGTTGAAAGCTCTGTTTTCTGAGTAGCTTCTCAGGGCCTTAGTGGGACTGAAATGATATGTGAAACTATGGACTTTATTTCTGCACAGCAGACCTGTTACTTCCAAATGTTAATATGCGTGACTTTTCTTATTCTTTCTTCTCTCAGAACCAATCTACATTCCATTCCTCATTGTTGGATCGATATTTATTGCCTTCATTATCGTAGGCTCTCTGGTAGCGGTTTATTGTTGCACATGTTTAAGACCTAAACAGCCGTCGCAACCGATACGATTTTCTCTGAGGAGCTATCAGACCGAGACTCTTCCCATGATCCTGGCCTCGACGAGCTTCAGGACGCCGTCGAGGCAGTCCAGTACTGCGACAAGTTCCAGCTCAACTGGTGGATCAGTGCGCCGGTTCTCCTTTCCCCGGGCAGAGCCAGGGTGCCTTGTGGCATCGCCACCTCCACCCTACACATCTGGCTGCTTCCAGACAGCCCACACGGTGCACCTGACCCAGCCATCGGGATTTGTGGTGTCACCCCCGTACTTCGGGTATCCTCTCCAACCAGAGCCTGCCCTGGCTGGGAAGAGCTGCTCCGATTTCAGCCAGAGCTAAAAGGAGTTGTGAAGGAATAATGCAGCCTTGGGTAGGAAGCGCAGGGACTGCTGCTGCTGGGTGTCACACTGACATGAGCAGTGGCTGCAGAAGTCAGAACCGTTCCTGTGGGTGAGTTGCCATTGAAAAGTGCAAGGTCTCATTTGGGATCTCGTTTCCCAAACTTGGATCGCACTAGCAGATGAATTGTAGGATATTCTGACCAGTGCGGAATGTTACAAGTCAAAAACCATTTGGTGGGTAAAGTTACTAATTTCATGGTGTTATAAATGACATTTTAACCCTAAATGCTAATAACTTAGTTAACAAATGGTGGCTTCATTCCACTGATGATAATCAGACTAGTTCTATAATGCAGCAAGGTGCCTCAGAAGTAAGAGAGAACTTACATTTACCATGGAACCTGAAAACAGTTGACTGCTTCCCACTTCTATGAGCAATGAAAGTAAGAGGAAGAATTGTATTACAGCTATCAAAATGCTTAGGGATTTTAAAATATGCATAGTATACTTGAACTTACACTGCATATTTGTATTAGTAAACTTTATGATAGATAAAACTAGTACTAATTAGGCTAGTTGAAAATGAATCAGTCCCAAGCAGCCAAATAATTGTCTGAGAGAAGCAGAAGGTATTCAGCGCTATCACTAACAACTTCTCCATGTAAAATCCTAAATATGGTGTTACGTTAAAGCAGTATTTATTGTTGGCTTTTTGTTCAGCAGTGTATGTAAGTTGGACAAACTGATCATAAAGTTCTATGTAATATTAGCCATGTATAAAAATGTAAAGACAAACTTGTAAATTAAAATGTATTTACAGCATTGACGACACTAATTATTAGTAATCGCACACATAAGATTATCAATAAACTGTGTGGTTGAAATGCTGTGTCATCTGTATGTCTCTGTACAGACTGTGCTTGAAGAGCAAATTTTCATTTTGGTGTCATAACTATAGTGTTTGTTTTTCCTGTTAAAAATAGCTATTTTTTCTTGCATAAATAATTTACATTGTTAACTGCACCTGTTGTGCAGGTTTAATATACAAAATTCTGACTGCATAGTGAACTAACAGGGTAATTAGTGTCTCTTCTATGTAACTGCAGTAAAAATGTGGTAAAACCTACACTGATTAGTTGGGTATTTTAATTTGAAACATCCTGCCCTATGAAGAAATTTTGTTTGCCCTTCTACATTCCTTCACCCAAGTAAACCAACAAGCCAAATGGAAACGCATCTAAACCAAACACATGCAGCCAGCAAATGGAAAGTACACAAGAAAAAAAAGCAGTCATTAAAGGGCTTCTCTGTACACTTATTTTTGTGACCAAACAAAGTCATTCTGTGTGTCAGAATCTACAGTATCAGGGGCTGAGCTTTCCTATTTTATCAGCCCCAAACTCCCTGCGGGCAGATCTGTTGAAGTACGCTATAGCTGAACTGTTTCACAAGTACGAGCGTATTGGTGCGTGTTAAAATTACAGCATTTCTGTCCTGAATTACAGTATCTTTGTATTTCAGGAAAGCTTCATCGGATCTTCCTCAAGAGTTGAATAAATGTTTTTTTTCATAGCGGAAATGGAGCAGTCAGTGTCTTAGCATCATGAAAAAAATTATTTTGAAATAACCCTTTTAATATATTGCATAATTACTTTACAATTCAACAGATACTGCTACTGGAAATGCGATTTCTGAGCAGAAAGACAAGTTGTGAACAATAATGTTTTAAGCGATATATTTTAGTTTGAATGCTGTAATTGTTAATTTCAACCTAAAATCACGATACACAACAGTGTACACGTTACAAAAATCTGAAAAGGGGATTTCAAGTATTTGGGAAATTAGTTGAAAGGTGTTTTTTCTTGCCATATTTTAGAGAAACAATCTTCAAGGAAAGGGGTGGTTAAATGTTTACCCGCCTTTGGTGATATTTCATAGGACTCTGCACATTTTGAATGGGTAAGAAAAATGGGTAAGAAACATGTTCATCAAGTAACTTTTGGAAAAATAATACTGCAACAGATATCAGAGCTGTTGTTTGGAAGCATTCTGCGAGACCTGCTGATCAGTTTTAGCTAAGAAGGCGTAATTTTATGTACTGTTGGATTAAAAAGTGATGAGTGATTGAGGCACTGACACAGGTGCTGGGTAGCTGAAATTCTGTATTCTCCTCAAAGACAGGCTGTGCACAGTGAAGTCAGGAGCTGGACTCAATTACTGCCAGTTAAGATTTGGCTGTGTATGCTGAACGGGCCAGGCTGCATCCCTGTCACGGTCTCAGTGGGCTCTACAGCAGATTTATTCACGTTTTAATGTAGGGTCAGATTTTTGCTACAGTTGTGTACAGTCATACAGATTGTAATGATCATTCAGCTTAAGTCGGGGCTATGAACTTTGCTGTGCTGTGTGAAACTCAGCATAGCAGGGAACACCCCTCTGAGCTCCTTCCTTTCCTGCCCTGATGCTGCATAATGAGCTTGACCTCATAAAATGCTTGAAGAACTTGACACACAGGAACAATTTCATTGAATCAGACTTCTGTAAGTCTTTAAGTTTATAGAGTGCTGAACACTTCTCAGGTTGGTAGCCAGAGTGTAACAAATCCTGCAGTTGGGGGTCTGAGGCTGGGAAAGATCCGGTATAGTTGAAATAGATGTTTAGGTTTACCTGTGAAGGAAGCGGGGTGGGGATTTTGCACCACATGCAAAAAGAAGAATCTGTAAATTACAAAGAATCTGTATTGTACGTATTAATGTAGCTAGAGCGGCAGTGACTAGATGTGTGCTGGAACTAAGAGCAGACGCTTGCTATCACAAGTAACATTTATACAGTATTTGATTCACTGACATGTTTATTTTTTAATAAATTAGGTTTAAGTGTTTCTGTTGTAATACTAGATTATGGTCTTTTTGCTAGAGTGACACCAACCTACAGTAAATTAAACCAAAGAAGAACCACACTCATTAAATTGGTTACTGCAATTCCCCACATTATGCACAAAAACCTTTGATTACCGTTAAGTGGTAATGGCATGTATGAAACCCAAACCTTCTGTGAGGAGAGTAATAGTGACATGAATTAGATCAGCTGTGTTTTTACACTGTGGGTTTCTTCAGTGTGTTATCCTCAAATGCATCAGAACTCTTCAGTGCAAGGAAAAACATTACATGTATTTGCAAGAACGTCCTGCAGGTTTTATTTGTAACTTGCTAAGCGGTATAGTACATAGCCATGTAAACCAGGGAATTACAGACCAGTCACCCTCATCTCTATGCCTGGCAAAATCTTGGAGCAGATTCTCCTGGAAGGCGTGCTAAAGCACATGAAAAAAGGTGCTTGGTGACAGCCAGCATGGCTTCAGTAAGGGGAAACCCTGCCTAACCTATTTGGTGACCTTCTGTGATGGGGTTACGAACTGATGGACAGGGGTAGAGCAGTTGACATCATTTACTGGACTTGTACAAAATATTCAACACTGTCTCACATGACATCCTTGTCTCTAAATTGGAGAGACATTAATTTGATAGGTGGACCACTCAGAGAGCAAAGAACTGGCTGGATGGCCACACACAAAGAGTCGTGGTCAATGGCTCAATGTCCAACTGGAGACCAGTAACGAGTGGTATCCCTCAGGGATCAGTGTTGGGACCGGTCTTGTTTGATCTTGGTTGGTGACATGGACAGTGGGATTGAGTGTGCCCTCAGCAAGTTTACCGATAACAGCAAGCTGTGTGGTTCGGTTGATAACGCTGCAGGGAAGTAATGGCATCCAGAGGGACCTTGACACGCTTGTGAGGTGGGCTGATGACAACCTCGTGGAGTTTAACCATGCCAAGTGCAAGGTCCTCCACCTGGGTCGGAACAACCCCAGGCACAGCTACAGATTGGGCAGAGAAGAGATTCAGAGCAGCCCTGAGGAGAACGGCTTGAGGGTGCTGGTCAATGAGAAAATGAGTATGAGCCGGCAGCTTGCGCCTGCAGCCCAGAAAGCCAACAGTATCCTGGCTGCATCAAAAGGAGTGTGACCAGCAGATCGAGGGAGGTGATCCTGACCCTCTGCTCTTGTGAGACCTCACTTAGAGTATTGTGTGCAGTTCTGGTGTCCTCAACACAAAAAGGACATGGAACTGTTGGAAAAAGTCCAGAGGAGGGCCACGAGGATGATCAAGGGACTGAAGCACCTCCCCTATGAGGACAGAATGAGAGAGTTGGGGCTATTCAGCCTAGAGAAGAGAAGGCTGCGTGGAGATCCCTTAGCAGCTTTCCAGTATTTGAAGGTGGGTGATATGGATGTTGGGGAGGGACTCTTCATTAGGGACTGTACTGAGAGGACAAGGGGTAATGGGTTCAAACTTAAAACAGGGGAAGTTTAGATTGGATATAAGGAAGAAATTCTTTACTGTAAGGGTGGTGAGGCACTGGAATGGGTTGCTAGGGGAAGTTGTGACTGCTCCATCGCTGGCGGTGTTCAAGGCCAGGTTGGACATAGCCTTGGGTGGCATGGTTTAGTGGGAGGTGTCCCTTCCCATGCCAGAGTGGTTGGAACTAGATGAACTTAAGGTCCTTTCCAACCCTAACTATTCTATGATTCTATGAATTATTTTCAATACTAATCACACTGGAGTAATAACAGTAAAAAAGTGACAATTTCCAAATTTTGCTTTGTGGACTTTAACTACTCTGAACAGAGCTTCTATTTTTGAGGACCCCGCCCCCCCGGCCACAATAATCAAATAAACAGTTGTTGATTCACAGTTACATTGAGGCTGTAAGTCCATGCTAGGCTGAAGTCATTAGCAAAGGCAGCAGAAGAAATGCCTTTCTGTTTCTTTTTATTGTCTCGATCTTGTGCATATTCAGGGGTCTGTGGTGTACATCAGGTTAGCAAAATGATTTAGCTTAAAAATAATGTTTACCGTAAGAGGCAAAATATTTTAAATGGAGTCTGGATCGTTATAAAATGGATTATAACCCAAATAATTTCAATGGCCTCCTAACTGCTAGTGTAATACAGATAGTGACATACCATGAAGTAGAATCTCCGTAAAGCAGCCCTACCATTAAATATTTGCTATCAGGAAACTAACAGCATTAAAGATGCATCTGTTATCAAACCTGCCACAACAGAATACAACATCTAGAAAATAAATTAATTGTCTAGTGTGTATATAAAGAATCAGTCACCTATCTACAACCAAATCTCTGCTTAGGCTTGGGTATATTATTTTTATTCAGTTGGTGGGCACTTTTGTGGGAAAAAAATTACCTGCTACTATCATAGCCAAAGGATAGCATATTTATCACTACCATCTGAAAAGGAAATGATAGTTTCCTCATTTCCACTGTATCATTGCTGTGCTGCATACTTCTCTTTTAAAATATGCTATCACCACCACAGTATTTTAGGGCTCTGCTGCATATCACTTAATGGCAGACTCTTGTGCTCCCCCCTATCCTTTCTAACTTTTCCTGGACTTCATATGAGAACTGAAAAAGGCATCTCAAAATAGGTATTTACAAAAAAAAACCCAACCAAAAACTTAAAACCATTGTCTACTTTTTTCAGTTTACCTTAAGAATTCCTTGGTATTTGTGAAATGCTGTATCTAATATATTCCATTTTAAAAAATTCTAAAATAAGAGCGCTGACGTACATGTTTTCCGTTGAAGGTAATTGCTACCATTTACAACCAATCAATTCAACAAAGCTTCTTCATTTAATGGCAAAGTTTATTAATTTTTTTAACAGTTCAAAGACAAAACATTTAAAATTTGCAGTTCAAACATGCACATTCACCAAATGCCAAATGACATGTAACACTGTATGGAACTGAACGCGTTACTAAAAGAGAAGAACTATTTATAAAACACAGTGCATTTAACATCCAGTTAAAACTAAACCTGAGAAACTACCATAAACACCGAGTCAAAAAGTCTTCATTCATGCAGCTTCATAATTTCCACAACAGTTTCAGCAGTAATGGCTTAGTGGAGCTGTAAAACCTCACTTTACCTTGAATGCAAATTTTGCTATTACAGGCTGACCACTTTCTGCAGCGGTTTATACACACCACACACTGAAAATCTTGATGGAAAATTATGCTGAAGTAAAAAAACCCAATATTAACGCATTTATGGCTTCTATTCTACAATAAAGAAACACCATAAAATATGATTTCTTAAAAAAAACTTGTTCTGGTCACAGCTTTGCAATTACAAATCCCTATATGAAAATGCTTTCGTTTAAGTTAAAGTATCAACCCTCCAAAGTGCCCAACTTGGCACATCATTGCTTAGATGAGTAGTCCTTATACTCACAGTCCAGTTGAAGCCTATGTGAGTAACGGTTTGCATAAGCAGGAATCAGGTTTGGAATGCTAAAATATTCCTTTGTTTAATAAAGATCTATTGGTTAACAGGGAGGAAAATGAGGGAGTGAGGGCAGAGGGGGAGAAGGAGAAACTCATTTGTTGAGTTTTGTTACCAGTGAAAACATCTACTACCAAGAAAGTTGAACTGACAAACTCATTTGCTTACACAGCGCTAGCTTCTTGATATATTATGAGCAGACCTTTAACGAAGGCATTTAAAAACAAGAAACAGCAACCACCATGCACTGCCTCAGAACACTTACTCAGAAATATTGCTTCATGCAGACAGAATGATAAATCCATCAGAACTACAAATACTTTTACACAATACATAAGAAAAAAAGGGCAAAAAACTTCTCTCCTTAAATTTAACACATACTCAAAATTACTCATCGTTCAAGACGGGTTTAAATGCAACATAAGAAGTCTTAAGACACTTAACACACATCTTCATAACTCAGTGAATTTTATGGATGCATGTGGACATACAGGAATCTTCAGCTATCTCTTAGTGCTTCAAAATATTTTATTTATCATTTTATACAAATAGAATGAGGACTAAGTATAAATCTGTTGAAACTGCTTTGCAAAAATAAGTGTAAAATTAGGAAATGGCAAGAAAAAATTCCAAATACAAATTACCAATAGGTTTCTTAAAATTTGTTTCCTGTTACTTACTTTTTTGACACCTTTATATATAGGTATATATTTAAAAATAATCAAACAACAGTATTTATATAAGATACTCAATTTCTAAGTGGCACTGGTTCAACCTTTTGTTGGACGTTTTTAATACTAACTTGTAATTGTTATGCAGTGCACAAGAAACAGATGGAAAAGTCCATATGAATTCTGTATTTAATACACATCTGAATGTTCAGGCAATAAGAACAGAGGCATTGTTATGAGCATTTTTGCCTAAACTGCTTTTTCTTTAAACAAACACCTGCACAATCCCCTTATTTTAACAAAGATAGGATGTACTAACAGGATGGTAATAGATTGTATTACTGTGTATTCAACATGAAAATAAAGTGCATACTGTATACTTGACCTGATTTAAAAATAGGCACACGTAGCTAAAATGATCTTATAGTTTAAAATGGAATTTTATGAACAATCAAAAAACAGAACTGCCATATTGTCTTTTTTACTATTTCCAAGTGGTACCTTCCAACCACTAATTACCAGAAAAAGTAGAGATGGGAGAAAAACCACAACTATCCTAGAAAACTTAAATTACAGTCTAAATTTAGTATCCTAGAGCTGTTTGAGTTGCTCTCCTTCTTTTTAAGATAGTTATACTGGGGATATACTGTGTATTATTCTCCACAAACTGTATTACAACAGTGAGACGATTTTATTTCAGAAGAGACCCCGTACACTTCTCATCATAAATATTTTACAATGTATTTTAGTCATCATGTCCTTTTCTGCAAAATCAGCTACTAAACCATTTAGAATAGAAAAAAAAAAGTAATAAAAATAAATTTGGATTGAGTAATTTTATATGAATTAAGTACACTGAAAGATTATAAAGGAGCAACACTGTCATGGTTAACTTCAGAAATGGTTTGAAGTTGGTCATTGTCCCTTAGATGACAGAAAATAGGGATCCCCATTTTAGAAAAGGGGCATGCCCCCAAATTTTTTCTTGCCTTAGGTCAAGTGATTTGGCCCTCCCATATTGATCCATCTATTTATCTATGCCTGAAATGGCTTTTCTGAAGGCAGTTCTTGTCTGCATGACTGACTGGCAGTACTGTTTCTAGTGGGATACGTTCCTTTTGTCCCTGTAGCTTCTGTTTAAAGATCACTCCGGGAAACTGAGAGGAAGACATTGCATAACATGCATATGAAATGCAGACTGCCTTCCCATTGATGTGCCTTCCTAAATATGTACTTTCATATAGTGCCTTTTGTTGGGCTTTCCATGTGTATTTGTAAGCTCCTTTTAGAGCATAAGAAAATCTGATAGTGCAATAAAGTTGTATGTTAAGTGTTTAGTTTGATGAAAGGCAAGGATGTGAAATCACCTTTAGTAGGTATATGACTAATGAAGGAGGGCAGAGAAAAGATGGGATTGGATGAGTTGTTACTTTTGAGTTGAAAGTGGATAATTTGGAGAGAAAGAGGAAATTCTTAATTTAACAGATCATTGGGAATGCCATTGTTCTGTTTTTCCATCTAGTTGATCTCCACTCAAAGAAAAGAGAGATAATTTTTGTGCAGTGCACAGAAATGCAATTAAAAAATAAATCCAACTGCTACTATAGAAAAAATTATTTTAAATATGATTATGGTGGCTTTTAAACTTAGAATTAAACATGGACTAAAAATCTACAAGATTTAACTGAATTTTGAAGTTAAAGTAGCTTTTCTTAGTTTGAAACCTGATGGCTGTTAGGTAGTAAGCTGGGAAATACCAACACGACTTTAAAAAGTTATCACAATGTTCTCATTTAACACTGCCCTCTTTCATTTTTTTTTTTTTTTTTTTTTTTAAAATCAGGTGTGCATCTCTTTCTATAGCCATTTCCTCTCCATTTTCAATTAAAGGTGAGAGCTTATAGGTATTCTGCATGACCAGTAAGTTGCAAAGAGCCTGCTGCAGTGTATTTCCCACCATTATAGGAAACGGCTTTAGTGCAAATAAAACAGTACATACCACAGACTAGCAAAGGGCATGCTTTGCTCTCTATTACAATGTATGCATTTCAAATAATCTTAGTATAAAAATGTTGAAAATTGAATTTTTTTTTTTTAAATAAGTTAAAACAAACTTTGTTTTGAAACTACAGTATAAGCAGATACAATTAAGCATTGCAAAAACATAGTTTGCTAAAGGGAAGTAAGGCAGAGCAATTCTTAAAAATTGGACAAAATAATATGTGTACACACTTTTACAAGGTGGCAGCCATTTTCAACATATGCAATACTAAATGAAAGTAAGGGGGAAGCTTCTATAAGGCCAAAGGTGCAAAGACTTGCAGTTTTGAAACAAATGCCAAAAAGGCCACTCAAATTTGACTCACTGTAGTATAAATCTTTCTCCTCAAGTGTGGAGACTCAAGCATGCAGTTCTGAGATCAGGACTGGAGTTAATTTCCTTTCAGATTATTTCTAACAACAGGAAATTTATGGAACTTCTTTGGCAAATGTTTTTAGGTTAGCTTGACACAAACATCTATAAACATCTTGACCCAAAATCTCTCTTAAAGAAGGTGAATTAACACCATTAAGACTTTTTTTTCAGCACTTGTTGAAATCAAAGGCTTTTTATCAACTGTATTTAAATATATTAACACTTAAAAACCTTCACAGATGCTAATGGTCTATCAATGTAAAGTATGTTTAGCGTTCTGACCATTGCCTTCTATGACCAGTACTGATTCAATGTCATTGTAAAATAAGCAAGCTGGCAAGATACAAGATAAATTCCAATCTGGTTACAAAGGCTAAGCAAATACTTGTTAAAAAATTTAGAGATGGTGTGTTACAGTATAGTTGCACAGTGCTTATGTCTACCAAGTACACAAATCCAATCTTTATGGAACAAGACCATCACAGATCTTTAGACCTCAGATAAAGGGGCCATGGTTGCAGCTCCCAGCAAAGATCTAGTAGTCTGTCTCACAAAAGTAACTACTAAGACCCAAATCTTGAGCTGTGTTTCTTCACCATTCCTCAGGCCTTTGTTTTGTTGTATCGTAAGCTCGTATTACCTCAGACTGGGAAACTATTCCATTTTCATCTTGAGAGAAGGCATAGCCATCTGCAGAGATAAAACAAACCAGGAACCAATTAAGTGTTGATCTGAGTTTTTATTGAAGTTTTGATAAAAAGCTGTTAACAAAGGTCAACTGAGGGGAATAAACCTCTTTTCAGCACTTAGTAGCTGGAAAACCCATGACATTTCTTACATATTTTTTCACTTATAGAACAGCAGAAAGAACTCTGTGCATACAGTATCTTAGGAATGATGAGAAACCTCCAAGCAGGCAAAGAACATGGTCTACTGGGTTTAAGATACTGCATCTTTACTATAAAAAAATGTGATAGGTAGAGTTTCACTTCTATAGTATTAACAAGAATATTAACTTCTATTTGACTTTTAATTTACTTATTAAAGTTTTATTTAAACTTTTAATTTGTTAATTAACTTACGAAGCAAGTTTTGCTGCAGAGAGTCAGAGCGATACAAGTTCACGTGGTTCTTCTTAAAAACATTCTTCAGTAGTTGGGCTCTTTCACTTAAGCTAGAAATAAAGTGAAGGTACAAAAAATACTTATTAATTATAGTATCCCTCTGTCATGGAGTCCATTAAATGAGAATTAATTATTAAAAGTATCCATTATCCTTTTTTTTTTTTAATTGTGCCTGAACTAATCATTAAGAATGTGATTAAAAGTGTGTGTGAAGTCAGATTTTGAAGTCTAGATCCCTGGTAAAGTTTTCACTCTTCACACAGGCAAAACATGTGTTTCAAGCACGTGTGCATTGACAGTGCAAATTAATGAATAATACTGTAAACATTTGAGTGTGACTCTGTTAGAAACATGCAGTATAAAGGGAAGGAACTGGCTTCCTTGACATAGCATGTCCTGCTTAGTGCCAGCCTGTATTACAAGTTTGTCTTTTTCTTATAGAAGAAACTGCTTTTATAGTAACCTAAAGGGAGAGCAAAAGAGATGAAGGTAAAGTGATATCTGTGGCTTTCAGCTGTGTATATAGAAACATATTACTTCCATGGAAAGTGTTTTAGTAAGGTGTATTCCCCATGAAACTTCAGAAGGTGTTTTTCTGGATGTCATACTTAAGTGACAGACTACTATAACTACTAGAGATTGGTCACTTCAGCCTATCTCCCTCCTTCTCAGAAATACTGAGTCTGTTGTATTATGTATTTACTGTACTCTATTGTGACCCAAGTGAATTTCCATTTCAGCCCAAGTAGAAAACAGGAGTATTAAACAGTTTTTAAACCAAGACTCAAGCATTAGCTGACTGCAGTAAACCGTAGTGAATGGAATAGTGAAGCTGCCAGGTTTCCTTTCCATACATCTTTTTTACATGTAAAGTTCTCTCAAATAGGTTTTACATTATTAAATAAATAACAGACTAGCCACAGCTCAGAAAGCTTGCAAAATCTGACATTTTTGATAACATATTAAAGATGTGCAGGACTATATTAAAAAAGACTCACACAAACCCATTAATTTCTTCTAGATTTGACACTGTTGTGGTTTAAGGCCCTCATGTAGTTCTGCTCACTCACTCCCCACTTTTTCTACCACAGTCCCGGGGGGATGGGGAGGAGAATCGAAAGAATGCAACTCCCACAGGTTGAGATAAGAACAGTTTAGTAACTAA
>JASSUY010037987.1:35493-68076 GCA_032466535.1 Forpus xanthops | reverse complement strand
TCCCAAGCCGAAAATCAAAACCACAGTGCTGCACCAGCTACTACGAAAAAAACGACTGCTGCTGCTGAACCCATGACAGACACTCCCTGTGAATTAGAGCTTGTTTTTCAGAGAAATATCAACCTATCACTTAAACATTTCCAAACCCCAAAACCCCAGCCCCTTACCATGTGAACTGGTCTAAAAATTAATTCACTTAGGAAAAAAAGGAGTATTTTATCTTTATTCTGAGTATATAGTAATTTGATTTTGTTAGTCTTGCTAGATTACCAAAGTTGTTGCCTGTGTAAGGGCATAGTAGGTAAAATGGACTTCACATATCTACGTTACTCAGTGCTGATCAGTCAAATTACTTTTTAGTATTATTGTTAATTAGATCTACAGACCTTCCTTCCCATGCTACTGACCAAAGTGGTGCAAAGAATAGCTAGATTGCTTCCCTTACTAGATTAGTATTCAAACAATTACATTTGAAAGGCTCATTCTTTCTTCAGTGAGTATATACTTCATACGTATGAAGTTGACTGACTGTGTTAAACTGCAGAGACTAACAAGCCATTATCTCCCCTTTCTGTTTCCCTCCCGTCTGGTGGTGAAAACATATACCAGAAGGTGAAAGCTTGGCTCTTCAAAATTGGAAGAGAGAAATAAACATACTATTCCCACACCCATAGAGGAATGCTAACTGTAAAATATACAGGGTTATGGAATAGGCAGGGAAAGGGCTCTTGTGGCCATGGTTTTGATTGAAAGATGTTATGCGAATTCTTTGTTAAAAAAACAAAAGCCAAAAAAACAACAACAACCCTTCCCCCCCTCAAAAAAAAACAACAAACCCAAACCCAAGAAAACATTAGGTACCAAATATAGAATCATAGAATAGTTAGGGTTGGAGAGGACCTTAAGATCATCTAGTTCCAACCTCCCTACCAATGGCAGGGACACCTCACATTAAACCATGCCACCCAAGGCTCTGTCCAACCTGGCCTTGAACACAGCCAGTGATGGAGTATTCACAACTTCTCTTGGGCAGCTCATTCCAGTGCCTCACCACCCTTACAGTAAAGAATTTCTTCCTTCTATCCAATCTAAACTTCCCCTGTTTAAGTTTGAATCTGTTACCCCTTGTCCAATTCCAGGAAAGCTGCTGGCATCTGCTGACTGAACCAAGAATGGAGGTTGGAGTACGGAAACAGAACTTTGTCTCAGTGTTTTCATAAACTAGCTCATTGGGGATTACTCTTGTCCACCCTCCCTGCACCACAATTGCTCTTCTAGGCTGCACAAGAGCCTTGTTTTTTAGTTCAGAGCTGCAAACTATTGAAATGACAAGATTAATAAAAAATTATAGACTAAGGTTTAAACCACAGGGATACAGCGAGTGAATAAATGTCTTCATGTAAGATGGAAAAGAAGTGGAAGACCATGTGAATACCTAGATACAGTTATCAGCTGTATCTGCTTTGCAACACATGTGAGAAACCCTTCATAATGCGAGTTGATATCAGCTAATTTCTATGACATTTTTGTTCTTGACAGGTGCTTTCTAACAAAACCTCATTTTATTAAAAACATAGCAGGCTCATTCTAGAATTTTTGGTTCCTCCATTATTCTTTGCTTGCATTCCTGAATGAAATGTTCAGATTGTTTTAAGTGCCTTAAGTTTTACAAGATCATGAAGTATGCACATTTCTTAGTTTATGTTTAATGAAATGAAGTTTCCACTGTACAGATCCGATTGCTGGTACAAAAAATAGAAATAAAGAAGAAAATACATTTGGGAAAAGAAAAATGATTCCAGCTATTCAGGTATTAAATTCTGCTCTATTTCTATACTTGAAATAGTGCAGACTCTTTATTATGAATCACCCTGTTGCCATTCTAAAGCATATTTAAAAAAACAAGTGCAAAGCCAAGAAAATATGGTTTCATAATTAACCAATGATAAATTATAATGCCTATGCTTATTATGTGTACCTATATAGACAAGCAGAATATGAAACATTTTTGAAGATGAAATGTATACATTGACAAGTATTTAATGGCATAGAAACATAGAAAACATATTTATTATTTTATATATTCTTGACCAACCACTTAGATGGTCTAAAAATAAATTCCAAGTGTACTGAATGAAAACCAGTAAATATATGAAGCAGTATTTGCAGTATATATATCTAAAGATGTTTCCAAAAGTCTGGGCTGTTACTGATGTTACTGTTAGTCTATGTAGTATTCAATTCAGTAAAAATATTTTTGTATCATTAATACTGTTATTTCAGTTTAAACATTATATATATTGTATCAGAAAAACTGGTTTTGAACAATGATTTATGTAAAAAAGTATCCTTTCACTTTAGCAATTTTAATAGAAATGGCTTTAGGGCATTCCAATGACAAACACTCTAACGACAGAATTAATACATTTTGCGGAATAAATTTGCTAACCCACTGAAGCTATTCTAATTGCTGTATCAAAAGAAGTGTCACCAGTAGGTTGAAGGAGGTGATTCTGTCCTACTCTGCTCTTGTGAGACCCCATGTGGAGTACTGTGTCCCTTCATCAGGGACTGTAGTGACAGGACAAGGCTAATGGATTCAAACTTAAATAGAGGAAGTCCAGTTTAGATATAAGGCAGAAGTTCTTTACTGTAAGGGTGAAGAAGCACTGGAACAGGTTGCCCAAGGAAGCTGTGAATGCTTGCTCCATCCATGGGAGTATACAAGGCCAGGTTGGATAGAGCCTTGGGCAATATGGTCTACTGTGAGGTGCCCCTGCCCATGGCAGAGGTGTTGGAGCTAGATGATCTTAAGGTCCTTTCCAACCCTAACTGTTCTATGACTCTACTGTTTGTGCTATCAAAGCACCCTCAGGTCAATAGTATTCCAACATGAAAGTTTATTTTTGTATTGGAAAAGTGACCATGCAAAATTTTCACCTTCTTGATCAAGATGTTTTTCGAGTTAACTGACAAATATATGTGATAAAACCAATTTTAATGTGTTGCATACAGAATTAAAAGAATAAAGTACTTTCATAGAATCACAGAATGGTTTGGGTTGGAAGGCACCTTAAAGATCACCTAGTTCCAACCCCCTACCATGGGAACAACACCTTTCATGATTCCAGATTGCTCAAAGCCCTATCCAACATGGCCTTGATATTTTTGGACAGTTTTGGGGAAAAATCTGATTGCACATCCTTATACACACTGAAACAGCAAGATACAGTAGGAATGCCTTTCCTGAGCCTTCAATGGTAACAATTTTAAATCCCCTTCAAAATCCCTTTCTGCAACTTATGAGACTCAAAAATATTTATAATAGTTCAATCACTTTTCTGAAGATGCAAGTAAGTTCATCATAGCATTTTTTTAATAAGAATACCTTCTCCATAAGGGGTGAAGTATTGGAACCATTACCTGAATTCAAGATGTAATTTAAAAAAAAATAATAGAGGGAATAAATGCTTAAGAGATATTAAGATGTATAACATCCATTTATTTGCATGCTAGGTGGATGCTTGTATACTTCAAAGAATACAGGTCTAATACCATCATGGAGAAGGAATGGACCCAAGAAAGACATTCTGTCAGGTATCTAAACAACCTTCATGAAGCTCTCTTAACTATTTAATTGTGGGATAAAATGATAATTACAAAATTAGCAGTGAAAACCCCAAGTTCATGTTGCCTAAATAAGAAGGGATTTGGAAGACATTCTGTAAGAACACAACATCCTACACCCGGGTCAGAGCAATCCCAGGCACAGCTACAGGCTGGGCAGAGAAGAGATTCAGAGCAGCCCTGTGCAGAAGGACTTGGGGGTGTTGATCGATGAGAAAATGAACATGAGCTGGCAGCGTGTGCCCGCGGCCCAGAAAGCCAACTGTATCCTGGGCTTCATCAAAAGGAGTGTGACCAGCAGATCAAGGGAAGTGATCCTGACACTCTACTCTCATGAGACCTCACTTGGAGTATTGTGTGCAGTTCTGGTGTTCTCAACATCAGGACATAGAACTGTTGGAACAAGTCCAGAGGAGGGCCACAAGGATGATCAGGGGAATGGAGCACCTCCTGTATGAAGATAGGATGAGAAAGCCTGGAGAAGAGAAGGCTGCGTGGAGACATCACAGCAGCCTTCCAATATCTGAAGGGGGCCTATAAGGATGCTGGGGAGGGACTCTTCATTAGGGACTGTAGTGATAGAACAAGGGGTAATGGGTTCAAACTTAAACAGGGGAAGTTTAGATCAGATTAAAGGAGGAAGTTCTCTACTGTGAGAGTGGTGAGGCACTGGAATGGGTTGCCCAAGGGAAGCTGTGAATGCTCCATCTCTGGCTGTGTTCAAGGCTAGGTTGGACATAGCCCTGGGGGACACGGTTTAGTGCAAGATGTCCCTGCCCATGGCAGGGGGTTTTGAACTAGATGATCTTAAGGTCCTTTCCAACTCTAACTATTCTATGATTCTCGGAAAGAAGAGCATACTGCCTAGACAACTGAAGTAAAGGTAGCTGAATTTGGGAATACGGCAGTCTCAGGAATGCAAGCATGGGACACTAAAAAACTAGGTTTCCTTACTCTCTTCTGCATCCACAAGATGTTCCCCTTTTAGCACTGCCTAGCACTAATGTCTGCTTTCTTTTCTGGAATTCATTCTTTTACAACTTTGCTCTTTGCAAAACGGGAAACAGCACATATTGCTTCTGGCTCAAAGCTCAGCACATTGACATGTAGCTTGGTTTATTTAGAGGAAGATCTTGCCCTTAAGCTGCCTGAATAAGCACTGCCACTGGAGAGGCATCCATAACAACCAGCTCAGATCACCTTTAAAGGTAAGAGAACTTATTTTTGTAAGCACTAGTTGGGTGTTGCAGCAATGAAGGAAAAGGATGCTCAATGAAAGAACTGTCATTAACTGGGGGATTTTGCAGTACTTTCAGTCTGAAGCTGCTGCTATAAAGACAGCACACAGGCCCTCATAGGAGACACTATGCAGTTAAGTGCTCCCATGTTGTCGTGGCTTAAGCCCAGATGGCAGCCCAGAACCATGCAGCTTCTCGCTCACTTCCCCCTTCCTCCCCCAGCTCCTGGAGGGATGGGAAGGAGAATCAAAAGAATGTAACTCCCACGGGCTGAGATAAGAACAGTCCAGTAACTAAGGTATAACACAAAACTACTGCTGCTACCACCAATAATAATAATGACAAGAGAAATAACAAGGGAAGAGAATAGAACCGCTGACCACCCACCGACCGATACCCAGCCTAACCTGAGCAGTGATCTAGCCATTCCAGGGAACTGCCCCCAGTTTAAATACTGGGCATGACGTGCTGTGGTATGGACACACAACCTCTCTGGCTAGTTAGGGTCAGGTGTCCTGTCTCTGCTTCCTCCTGCCTTCCCCTCCTCCCTGGCAGAGCATGAGACTCAGAAAGTCCTTGGTCAGAGTACACATTACTGAGCAACAACTAAAAATATCGGTGTTATCAGTGCTGTTCCCAGGCTGAAAGTCAACAACACAGCACTGTACCAGCTACTAAGAAGGAGAAAAATGACTGCTACTGCTGAACCCAGGACATATATATACTACCACACTAGACTAAGAGTTCCACAGGTGGTTGGATGAGCCGCATGGTACCGCCTCTCATATTTGTCTGTGGTACCAGGGAATATACTGAATGCCACTACAGACAAAATGTTTTTTGTGACAATTACTGCTAGGCAAAGAAAGGAAAAGTAGGAGCAAACACAAGATGGATATATTCCACCCATTAGAAATGGCGGCATCCAATGTAGTTTGATTTCAACCTGGCAAACCCTAGTAAGCTGATGAAGGAGGGATTCAGTAAGACTGAAGGAGAAAGGAAACTTAAGTATCTTTATGAATAAAAGGTACTTCCTGAAAATTGAACCTAAAATAAAAGAAGTGGCTGTTTGTGTGGTATTTTTTTTTTCTCCTGGTCTCTTTCCATGCATAGCTTGGTAGGAAAAAAGCCTGCTTGGCTAAGCTGTTTGCCATGAAGACAGAAAAAGAACAGCAATCCAAAGGAAAGAAAGAACGAGAAAATCAAGTATCAAGTTTTGGCTTTATTCAGACTTCACAAAACTCAGGAAAATGAAGACAAGGAAAGAAAGCCCTATTTCAGCCAAATGGCATGAATGAATCGGAAGTGGGGGAAAGGGAGACTGTCATCTCATACTCCCATTCAGCAAGTGCTTACTTTAAATTCAGTTGGGGTTAAAAAAACTTAAGTATTTTAGTGAGTGCACACCTTTAGGCTGAGTTTACACATATAAGAATGTCCAGTTGCTCAGATTTACCTTCTCCCTTTTCAGATTACTTGCCTAATGCATGGAGGAGGATGTAATAAAGGAATTCTTGTGGAATCTTCAGTTACAATTATTACTTACCTCATAAAGGTTAGACAAATTTGTTTGCTCTGGACTGGCATTAGATTAAAAGCCAGCTTGTTCTATTAAATTTCAGCAAATCCTAGACAGATCTTGCTGTTTGCCCTTACTTACCAACTGGGTCTTAAATGTGTGTGTGTGTGTATGTAAGTATTTTTTTTTAATTGTGCTTAGGCCAAATTTATAACCATACAAGTGAATGATGTAGGTTTAAACTCACTGTGACTTTGTTAACACAGTCCAAAGTTAAATTAATT
Source organism: Forpus xanthops (assembly GCA_032466535.1). Taxonomy (NCBI): domain Eukaryota; kingdom Metazoa; phylum Chordata; class Aves; order Psittaciformes; family Psittacidae; genus Forpus; species Forpus xanthops. The sequence goes on along the minus strand of JASSUY010037987.1, from coordinate 61,405 downwards.
CAATTAAAATCTGTCTCAAGTTACCTAGAAATGTAACAGTCAGCTACAATGAAACACATAACTCAAAGCCTTTGGTAAAAACTTGTATCTAAGCATATGAAAAAACCATTCGGGCTCAGTAGACATGAAACCTCTTATAGATGCTGTTTGCTTGTATGGATTTTGAAAAATAACCTTTTCCCTTTTGTCTTTAATATATGTATAAGACTGATTTTTTTTTTTTTTTTAAAGAAGAGAACAATCCACAGATTTTTACAGTACCTCTTGCCATGCACAACTGCCCCGGGATCCTCAGACTTCGCTTCCAGCTCCTGAACTTCATCTACCAGTGTCTTGAAAGTAGCTCTCTTTACTCTGTAAGCAATACAAAATACTGCCAGATTTACTCTTCTTGAAAGTAAAAGAACAGATTGTTTTAATACATACATAAACATACAATTTACAAATTCATTTTCCCAGATGACTTAAAATGAATCTTTACAAGAAGAAATATAAAGCAGGTCTAAGCAATGTATTTTATCAGCTGTTCTGGCAAATTAGAAGCAACAAATACTGATTAAAAAGACATTAAATTATTGAAACATTTAAAATACTACTAATGCTTGTAATAAAGTTTGTCAAAAATAAACAAGGTGAAAAATATTTTTTTATGATCACCAGAGCTGATCTTATATTAGTAATTAGAACACATATTTAAAAGTCAGTACTTTATCCCTTAAACCTGAGCATTTCTGTACTCACACTTTGTACACTACATCAAGAAGTAAAGCTGTCATAGGAATACACAGAAGTCCCATCCAAAACACTCCAGAGCTGAACATCATAGCTGCCTGGAGGGAATAAAGCACAAAATGTAATGATGTCACTACAAGAACTAGGAAAAAAACCCCTAGAAATATAAATTACTTGGTGGAGAGTATCAAAAGCAAATTTAAAGGAACCATTCCAGACTAATGCAAAATGAAACTTGAACTTCCTTCTAAAATCCAGAGTCACTATAGAAATCTAGTAGATAGTAAGTACTAATTCATGTTAAGAAGCTGGCAGAAGGACCACATCACTTACCCCTCTGGGGGGGGGGGGAGGGAATCTATCCATCCACAACCCTGCTCTCACCACTGCGCTGGCTGTAGACATTTCCATTAAAATCAGATTTATCAAAATCCCCACATACATATATATATATAAAATATATATTTCTGCTATTCATGACTTGGTCTGTAAACATACTAAAATCTAAAACACACTAAAAAGCTGAAACAGACATCACAGAAAAATCCCAAACAACCCTTTAATCTACCCTTGTAATTCATGCACAAGTATCTACAACAACAATATTATGGATGCAAGGAGTATGATAAATACACAATGAAGTATATTACTGAAGATTGTTTTGCAGTCAGAATTAAAAATACTTTTACAATGTAATTAGATTGCACAAAGGCTGAATATAACATTGCTACATAACAATACTCTTTCAAATCCTTTGCTTCATTACTTGGAGATTAATTCCTTTCAAAGGTTAAACCTCAGTATATACCTAAAATAACTAAGTTGACATTTTCCTAATATTAATTAGAAGAAACCTGCAGGTAGCTTGCAGCACCTGAATCTAATTTCTGAATGTGCATACATGAACATTTTAGAATTATATGTGCTATGTTGATGCATAAAACCAAAAGTGAACTATTTTCACGAAAAAAAAAATAAATGTTCTGTTTACCTTATTTTTTTATCCAAATTCCTACTGGCACTGATTCTTTGGAAAGCATAAGAATGTATTCCAACTGAAAATCCAAGAAACTTTCCATAACTATGCTAAAAGGACACAGATCTTGCCTGAAATTGTAGTAATTATTTCTGCCAAAGGCTGTCAGCAAAGGTGTAAACACTGAGCAGGGACAGGTTTAAAACAAAACAATTCGTATTTTCAACAGAGGAAAAAAAAAAAAGGAAAATTTTGTATCTGTAAGTGGAGAAAATGCATTAGCACAGTCACTTCATAAGCAAAACATGACTTGACACATTTGATGAAATAGTAATTTCCTTAAACCGCAGCTAATGGGGAATGTCTATCAGAACTACATTTTGGAAGACATTTTATAATTACACAGCAATCAGAGAGACCAAGTTTCTTATAAACAAGCACAAAATACAACTTGAAGTAATTATGACTCTAACTTCCCATTATTAAAACATTTTTTTAATTTGTAAGAACATAGCAAAGAGCTGTCCTTGCCTTAGCCACCCTGTATTAAATGTTTGCTTGTGAAACAGCAAAAGTGATAATGTAGGTCTTAGGATGTTAATTCTGACTATTGTAATGCTAACTATGAATGGAGAAACAACTGGCGCCTACTATTCAGTCCATCCAGCCTTTGGCTTTACAAATGAACAACATGAATTGAGAAAAAAAAGAAAAGTTTTTCTGCGTCATATCTGAAAGCCTGTCAGATTTTTTTTTCCTTTACAGAGTTAATCCAAACCTAAAAGATTTAAAGCTGACATTCGCATTAAAGACAGAGGGCCTCTTTGTATTTTTTGGACGAAGAAGGGAAAAAATAAAATCCCACAGAGGTATTTCCTTCCTTTCTGTACAAGAAAGCTCCCCCCTCACTCTGTAGAAAACATTTTTGTCTCTAACTTTTCACATCTCTCTACACATAGGCAGGTCATCTGGGAAATGGCAAACCAATCCTTTTCAGACAATGGCACTAACAGGAGCAGCCTGTTCTGGGGACAGACTCTGGCTGCCTCTGTTCGTGGTTTACAAATTGTTCCTAATGTGAGAGATTTGTGGTCTATGCCAAGTTTTCTCTCTTTGGGCCTTGTGAAACCAAATGGAATCTGCCACAAAAGTGGCTCCCAGGGGAATTCAGAAGTAATCCAAAATGAGAGCTGGGAAGCCTAGTTTATTGTAGGACTTACAAATCCTGGAGGGAGGATAAGTAATTTGTTGTATGTGTAGCTCACGCTTACTATTAGGACTTTCTAAAATGAATTAACTTAGTTTATTCAGTGCAATACACAAATTTTTGCATAAGCTCTTATTAAAATAAAATAAATTCTGAGAAATATTCCCTTTCATCGCGTAGTGGCAGATTTTGCTGTAAGACATTTTTAATGCACTGACGAAGATGTACTGTTAGGAAATTACATGCTAAAATGAACAGAGAATATTCCCTTTTTCACTATGAACTGATCTGCCAAAACAGCCAGCTCAGATTTTAAACAGCCTTCTAGAAGACAGAAAGATGAAAAGAACACCAAAACTCTTGCTGCAGAAAAGCTTATGAAAACACTATCAGTTTATCTATTTCAGATATCATCTAGGTATGTTTCCTCTCCCTATAAACTACAGAACCATTCAATTAATACCTCAACACTATCAAACGAGCAAAAGCGTCTCTTCTCAACAACCTATAGAGACAACACTACCAGTTTTAGTTACCTCATGTGTTTGCCTTCAAACGTGCAGAAGTCTTACTGTTGCACTAAAACACATCTGCAGTAACTCTTAGTGCAGTGAAGTTCCTACAAGTGAGTTCTTGTAATGGCTCTTATCTTTCTTTATTATTTAGAGTTTAAAAACACCTCACAGTTACTATTAAGGACTACAAAGGAACTCTGCTCATTAGGTATATTAAACAGGGAGTCCCTCCATTTTCTGCAAATACAAACTGAAGCCTTACTGGCTTCCCCAGAAAGGGATGAAATGCAAGTCTGCACCTTATTACATGTTTTTGTATTAGCTTAGAGTGGCTGCTCATTTTAATTATGTGAATTAAGTTTATAGACATTTAATTCCTTCCTTGCTTTTTATGAAAGCTTACGTTACCTCAAGAGATATTTCACATTTGGAAAAAAAGGCCCAAACAAGCCAGCTATAAATCATGGTGCCAGAAACAGCAATTAGGAAAAGAAATTATCAGTTGCTATCTTTGATGACTTTGGACAGTGTTTTCAGAGACAAAAAGAAAGGAAAGAGTAAAGAAAAAAAGCTTCACAATAAATATTAATACCTGGAAATTTCCTCAAAAAGATGGAGAGGAGAATGACACACAAACAAAAATAGTTTCCCTGAGAATTAGGAAAAGAAAGAGGTTCCGTTAGCAAAAGTTTGGCTAACGAGGTTGTGCTACATCTTGAACTAATATACCTGGAAAACAACCTTTAGAAAATTAGAGATAATTAGCCACTTGGATGTGGAATCACATAAGCTAGCAATACGAGATATGTCACACTACTTTTAACTGTAGTGTGAATCCACAGAATGTTAGTTCTGCAAGAGAAGGCTAGACTGTCCTCCTTTGCCTCAGGTTAAAAGATGCACAGGGAAACCTGAGTTGAATCAAAGGTGATGTAAGAAATAGTATCTGGCAAAAGAAATGTAAAGCCATGAAGAACAGATGAGTTCTTGTGTTTCTACAGTTTGTCACCAGGACGGGGGCTGTCTGCACTGCAATAGGTGTAACAAGGAGTACAGGAAACATTGAGTTTCAGTAGAATTTGTAAAGAACTGAAGTCATTCCTCACTACTGTACATCACAAGATGAAGTTGCTATGGCGAAAGTAGGCATCTGAATATGATCAATCTTTTAAGTGTTGCTGTATTCGTAACTACAACAGGAATGTGTACTGAATTTGATTAGTAACATTATAAACAGAACCTCCTTCCCCTCGACCCTCAGCTTTTGATTATAAAGGAGATTACAATAACATGCTGAGGAAAAGCATTCAGTTAAATGCCGATATCAGGAAAAAAACCTAACCAATAAAAAAGAATATTAGAATGGTAGCATTACCAAGACAGACCACCATAAGCAGAAAAGGTAAATTTGGTAGTTCAGAGATCAGATCTGTGGTATCTGTTTGTGCATGTGCAAAGAAGAATGGGAATGTAACTATTGAATATGGAAAAGGATCTTTGAAGTATATCTGAGATTAGCATATTCTGGCTAACAGGTATCTAGTACTAGACTAAGTACAATTAATCTGTGAAGATCTCAGGACTCAAAATGAAAACTACGTAGTGGGAAAAGAAAAACCCCTTATGAAAGTATTTTGGATTCCTGAAGTGAAAGACTAAAAGCAAACTTCATATTTAAAGAACTAGATAAGGTAAAATGTGTTAATACCAGTATGGTAACATAATTTTAGGCTCTCAGGTGAGGATAGATGACTAAGATGGATATGTGGTATGGGATGAATTCTGATTCACTTTAAAAAAGTCTTCAATAAATCACTGAGATTTTTCAAAGTAATATTCTCCACAGACAGGCACTGAAAAAATTTATTTCTCTAAACAAGAGGTTCACATGTATTGAGTGGAACACAGAAAGGTATTACTGATTATTGTTTTGTAAAGACTCACAGGTCTGTAAAAGACAAGCAGGGAAAAATCTTGGGAAGGGGGTGAAAATTTGCTAAAAAGAGGGAAAATGTCTATAGGGGCCTTTTGCTGAGAATGGGCTTGAAAATTTTTTTGGATATGAAAGACCCCCCCTATCTTTTGTTTAATTTCAATGTTCTTGAAAATTGTATTACAGACATGCTCTCTAAATAAGTAACAGTCCTTTGCTGAAAATTCAGTAAACCAAATTACTTCCCCCAAAATGAAAAAACAGAATTTTGGATAGTATTTTAATCCAGATCAGTAATAAGCAGTGAAGTGAGGGGGAAAAAAACAAGCAAAACCAACAAACTAACTCAGCATAACTACCTCAGATATTAGCCATTGAACAATGGCTACTTTCCACAAGTTTTGTGATAATGAAGTAAGAATTGAGAGACTTGGGTATTTTCAACAACTAAAAACATTGGTGTTATCAGCATTGTTCCCAGGCTGAAAGTCAAAACCACAGCAATGCACCAGCTACTAAGCAGGAGAAAAATGACTGCTACTGCTGAACCGTGGACAGATTACCATATAGGGCTCAGGAAATACAGATTGCCAACTGAGTTTTCTTACAGGTTTCCTTAAACGCATGGCACAGTACTTTTCTCGTTTCATTGAGGAATTTAAAGAGGATCGTTACTTTTCAAATTTTAGAGGCATTATTTATAACTCTCCAGCTAACGCTGAGGAAAAGTAATGCCATAATTTTCTTAAATATACAACCATTTGAATTTATTTACTCTGCTGTATCCTGCAAAAGTTATTAAAATAACACTCATCTGTTTTTAAAAATCCAAGACATAAGTATCCATTAATAGCACCTTTTACAGCTGGAGGGACAACACAGCAGGGAATAAACCACAATATCCTCATAGAGAAGCTGTTGATGATCACAGCGGATGAACAAACAATGAGGTAGACTGAAAACTGGCTGAATGGCTGGTTCCAGAGGGTGGTGGCACAGCCTAGGGGGAGGCCACTAACTAACAGCATATCCCAGGCACCAATACTGTGGTCCAGTCCTGTTTAACATCTTCATTAAAGATCTGGATGATGGTGTACCCTCAGGAAGTTTGCTGATGACACAGAACTGGGAGGAGTGGCTGATGCACCAGAAGAACCTCAAAAGGCTGGAGAAATATTTAAGGAACTAATATGGTTAATATAGTATATTCCTACATGGTACAACTAAGTCATCCTGCAAGGAATATTACTGTTTTTTGCAAAGATTCTGCAAACCTCAATCAAATGATCTAAAGTTCTGCAAAATACAGGCTTGTTCCTTAACTTCAGTTTCCGCCAGTAGTTTTACAGATCCCCTGGGTCAGGCAGAGCAGAAACAGATGGTGCTCTGGAGAACTTTACATTGCATTATCTACAGTACCACAATAAATTAAAAAGTTCTGCAGATACTGAACTTTTGCTTTTAATCTCAATGTCATACTTCTTATTCCAGTAAGTGTTACAATTTTAAGTTATTAGTCACATGGGTGTATAAAAAGAGGCCCAACAACTCAAAGTGTGTAATGGTAACAAATCCAAAAAAACCCAGAAGTTGCATTAGTGTGAAATACACAACAGGTTGGTTTTTCTCTTCCCCAGTTACAGGTTTTCATTCTCAGAGCACAACCACACTTGCCCAAGAAAAAGATAACCATATCAGCTCAGAAATGTATCTATAATTTAAAAAAGATCAATCTGCTCTTTTAAAGTGACATTAAAAAGAAAAGCAGCCTTTGGAATTGCAAGGATGGCAGCATTAATGGAAGATTCTAGCAGCTTTATAGCTTACTGACATGAATGATAATGACTCTTAGTAGGTGATGCAAGTTACAGAAACTTCATTAGTTAATGCAATTATTACAAAAGGACTGCACGGATATAAAGCCATATAGCAACTTAATCACAGCATCACTTATTTCTTTTAGGTGCTTACAATGCACAATATGACAAATCATGGGCAATGGGAAACTTCTAGTTTTAGTCAGATTTAAAATTAATCTTGTTCAGCATCACAGAACAGCCTTCTGTGTACTGGAATTTCAAATAAGGAAAAATTACAGCTACATGGTAAATACCTCATCAAACATGAAGAGGCTTGGCATTTACTTTTAGATATTTATGTAAACTACATGTGGTTTAAACTTAGAAAATAGTGTAATTTGCTTTAAATAATACTGAAAGAACACTTAACTTTGTTAAAGTTCCACATAAAGAGAAGTATCAACTTTAATTATATCAATGTAGTAGAGAAAGAGATCTAGGCAGTTGATTGACTCAAGTCTGTAATGAAAACATTCTATTCCACAGTAGTACCTTTTTTGAAAGTAAATGGAGATTATTTTATGTGAAGGGTCAAATCAGATGTCCCACTATGACTCACTTCCCCATAATGGTGATAAATCTAACAAAAAAGGTTTTTGGTTAGTTTGGTTGTGTTTGTTTTTTTGTTATTTATTTTCCCTCTTCCTTTCTTGTATATCTATACTTAAAAGCATATTTTTTTTACAGCTAAAACATTAACAAAACAATCTTTAAAGCTAGTTGTTCAGATGATGAAGAGACATTACTGAAGATAAACACTGTTGCTGTAAGACTGCTATAATATCACTGAAAACTTTTGGAACATTTTCCATATTTCTCTCTTATATGCTGTGTATGAAGTTCCCTTCAACAGAAATCATGTTTTGCCACTACTGCCAAAATTGTCCTAGCAGAAAAGGTATTTTAACACTCTGCTATAAGAAGATAAAATTCGAATTCCTGACATTTTAGGATCTGTGTCTAGGACTAGAAGAATATATATCCTAATTCTTAGAATAAAGTTAGGAATAGAAATTTTCACATGAGTAAGTCTGAAGTAAAAACAAAAATAATATGAATGTAAATAATTTTAGCTTTATTAATGATAAAAAGTCTTGTTTTAGACTACTAAAAGACTTATAACTTAAAGTTGATCTGTTACAGTACCTGAACTAGCCATGGATGCTACATAATTAACTACTTAGGTTACCGCCCCATTTTACCACATATCCTTCAATTTTACAGCCCAGTTTTCCATTTTGTTATGCTTCATAAAACCCATTATTTCTCCCACACTTTTAATCCATTTTTCCTTCTAGGAAAATGTCTTTCTGTCTGCAGAAAGACAATGGTAAACTGACGGTTTTCATCTGAACATCATCAATCAGGGAAAATAAATGAAGTTTTCTTCACTAGGAACTTTTTTAATGAAACTGGAATAGAAACTGTTTTAAGGCTCACAAAATGTAACTGGTTTCTTGTTTGAATGTTGATTCTAAGGTTTTGTTAGAATTTTACAAAGGAAACATTTTTCAGCTACTGTAACCAGATGCCTGTTATCAGCCTCTAACAGTGGCCTAAACAATGAAAAAAACTGCTGGCACTCTGTCAGAAAGTCATCATTTTTCATTTCACTGTATTTTCTTTTAAAGCACAGCACTCTACAGTCTTTCCTTCTGTATTACTAACACACTGCAACACATGTAAAAGTTAACTTTGTCTTTTCTACAGTTGGAATGATACACAAGATGATGGAAACAAAAACAGTTTAAAAAGCAGGGAAAACTTGCATAAGTATGTAAGATACTTGCTTCTTTCTTCAGTAAATTACTGGGTGATGCTTTGATACTAGAAGATGAACACAAACCAGCAATTCTTAGGATTTAACTTTGGGCTGCTAGCTTCTGTGCTCTAACGTGAGCTCTAACGTGTGAGTGTTTTTGCAGCATAAACAGACTCTTCTTCTGTTACAACTTCATTTTTCTCTCGAGGCATTATCTTGTAGTGTTCTCTGTTTAAACATAAGTATCAGATCTGTACAGGTATTTTACAGAAACAGATAAAAAAAATAGGAGTTTCAAAATATTTAGATGAAACTTCTCTGCACCCAATGCAGGTTTTCCATCATCTTTGCATGTTTTTTCTTTTCCCTTCAAGAGCATTCATTTTCTTTTATTAGAACTAGCAATAAACAGAAAAATCATATTATTTTCATGACATTAATACGAGGAAGGTAGTCTGAATCTTTGGTAGGTTTCTTTTCTGTCTAAAAGAAGCCATGAAAAAGGTGTCTGTAGAAGACTATCATCATCTAGCTGGCACTCAGTGGTTGGATTAACATTTTATCAAGAGTACTGACTGGTAAGACTATGAAACTGCTAAGGCAGAACTCTTGTTATCAGCTGTTAGGAGCTGAAAGAGAATACACTTAAACTTTACAAGGATTATTGGTGGTAAAATTTTATAAATATAAGGTTTATTAAAAAGGGGCATTTTGAATGAACACATTTTCAGGGAAAAAAAGCCCTGAAAATCTCCTTCAGCATAATTTATGAGATCAGGCCAGGGAGAAACAGACAAAAAGCTACAAAAGCAGAGGTCAGCTTTTGACTCGTTCATTTAATTTCTGCCAAACTTACTTGGACGAAGTCTTTGAGTCTGACTTGTGCATTTGAAGAAGCTAGACAAGCAGTATTTGCACAGGCAAGCAGAGATACCTAGATGGATGCTTCTATCATACTACAACCTTGTCAACAGTTGGCTTTGTGAATCCTTGCATCTGAATACTTATGGAAGGCCTGGACTCGGTTCAGAAATTTCCAGTGAATTCTGCTCTGCCAGACACCACCTGGTCAGTGAGGGTGCTTCGAGGGGAGCATATAAAAATCCGCCTTTGAATCTGAGCTGCAGTATTCCTTGACAATTAGCCACACAGAGTACAGCTCAAAAAGCCAGACTAGAGCTTTTAAAATAAGTTTTAATGGTCTCTGATGGGTTTAGGAGACTTTATTCAGATGTTACAGGCTTCTAAAACAAAACCAAAACCAACTTCACCCAACCATACCTCTCTCAAAAAAGTGTGTGAACATACATACACACATCGAAATGTACTATATATGCATGTGCATAAGCAAACATACTAACAAAATAAACTGCCCATTTCAAGCACAGTTACAGTTTTATCATAACTAATAAATGAATTTAGGTTCATAAAGTCAGACCAATTTGGTGCCATGCTGAATTCAAACTCCAAGAGTATTTACTTTTGTTGACAGCTTCCTCTCTTTACAAAGTTTGTATGAATTACGTTCCCTTCAAAAATATCTTTTTTCTCACAATAACTTCAGAGATTGAACACATACTAAATAAAATATTCAGTTATCTCAACAGTTATTTCATACCAAGTATAACACACCCAGCCAGTTCATTGTGCTTATTAATATAGAAGTTCTTCTGTCTTAAAAAATAATGCATAAAGTTTTACAAAATGTCTAAAAATAAAAAAAATCCAAACCCACCCTATTTCTTATATAAAATATGAGGAAAATATAATATATATATCTTCTGTAATATATGAAGAAAAATGCTGAAGTATGATAGCTTCAATTACTTAAATAATGTACATAATTAATTTTGAGGTGTGGAGGCAACACAGTAATGTAAAAAAATCTACATATATACATGGGTAAGAGATTATAATAGAAAAAACAGCATTAAATTATATAATTTCAGTGGTTTTTCTTAGGTGTACAAGTACTAAGTTAATTCCTTGTGCTTTTCCATTAAAATGCAGGAGTTATATAAATGTCTACATGCTATTTTTCCTATAGCTGCTTATGTAGGAGGTGGGATTTGTGTATTTGAATTACCTCCAAATGAAGGACAGATGCACACCTGAATTTCTGCATCCTGCATGAGGTTTTAAATTGCTGAATTCCATCACAGTGGTGGAGTTAAAGGCACTCACACTTGTATGGGTGTAAAGCCTGATTTAGATGGTATGCTTTGACAACCATTAGATGAATATTTTTCTGAAACAAGCAGGTATTCTCACTTTTGATTCCCACTGAGAATACACATAGAACTCTTCAGCTCAGCAGGTACTGGCCATGCCCAGAAGCAGACATAAGAAAATAGTCTGGGAAATTAATACTAAACTTCAAATGCTTTTGGATCTCAATAGGATTGGGAATTTGGGACTGAAGTTTCAATTAGATAAGTAGAGGCAGCAAGTAAGCATCTTGTATGAATTCAGTTCTATTTGCAATACTCTGAGCATATTTACACAAATGGCATAATAAACGAAACAGAAACCAGTAATTACTGTGAAAAGGTTAAAAATACAGTACAGTGATTCATTCAAAGTAGCAAGTTAATAGAAAAGTAAATGAATGAATGTCAAACAGCTGCTCATGCAATGTTACAGCACCTCAATATTTTTTAGGTGTTTTACAGTTTCAAATACTTGGCAAATTCATAAAATTGAAGATCAAGAAATTGCTTTAACCAATGCACTACTTGTGCTGCCTCATTATAGAAAAAGCTTCCAGCCAAATAGGCACTGTAATTCCGAGATCTGAATTTTGAACACTTATCGTCAGAAAATTAAAACTTACAGAACTGCAAAGCAGCTTACCTGTCTACTCTTCTTCACTAGACCCTATAATGATAGCCTGTTAGTTGAGCTCCATTTCCACACGAGTAAAAGTTCATTATGTTTTAAATAAACAAGGTTACCACATTGAACATATAAACAAAGTAACCTTCTTATGCACCTTTGGTTAACACATGGATCCAATAGTGATTAGTACTAAAGATCAAAACATTATTTTTTGTGCACATTTGTATAGTAATTAAAATACACTTTTACCTCTCCTGACATGTCGGGTGCCATAGGAATGACTGGCCACAAAGAAGAGTAGATTCCAAAAAACACTATCCAAAGTGCTATACTGCCCCAGATAGCTATATGGCTGAACTGCAAAAAAATAAAAAAAAAAGCAAAATAAAAAAAAAAAAAAACCAGAAAAATCATCACAGGTACATTATGACACAAAAAAGGATCTTTGCTGCTTAGTATTTACAATGCAAATCTGATGTACTGGATGAAATTTCTATGACTTATATTAATTTAACTCTGCTACTTCAATTACTTCAACTAGCTATTTCTTAACACTACAATCATAGAAAGGTTTGAGTTGAAAAGGACCTTAAGATCATCTAGTTCCAAACCCCCTGCCATAGGCAGGGACACCACACACTAACCCATGTCACCCAAGACTCCATCCAACCTGGTCTTGAATTCTGCCAGGGATGAAGCATTCACAACTTGCCTGGGCAACCTGTGCTAGTGCTTCACCACCCTCACCCTTATATCTAATCTAAACTTTCTCTGTTTAAGTTTAATCCCTTTCCCCCTTGTCCTGTTGCTACAATGATACTTTCAGCAGCAATATTACTGCATTTTAAGCAAACTTAAGTACAGTTACAATCAGTTCAGAGTAATTTGATTTTTCTAGTTTAAGGATTCCTTTTAGGTGTTATCCCAGTGTCCTTCTTTTCAATATAAAGCATTACTTTTTGCATGTGGATATTCTTTCCATGCAGTTATCAAAGTTTAGTTTGATATTGTGGGGAGGGCTGACAAACTGTACGGGTGTAATATAATAAATGAGAAAAAAGAACATAGTTATTCATCACATTTTATAGAACATTTAAGAATACAGAAAAGACATTTGCTTACCAAAGTCCAATATGAGGTCTCTAATCCAGCCTTCAAACACACAGTCAGAACCACAAACTTGAAGAGAGAGAGAGGGCTCTGAATTAAGATGAGAATCTTAGCATACGGAGTTCATTAGTTTGGCTCAACTTTCAGGAAAACCGAAGAAAATGTTCAATGATTTTCATACTTCATGTTTGCTTGCACAAATGCAATAAGGGAAAGGATAATAAATCTCTTCAATCTAAATGTGTTTTCTTTTAATAATATTCAACAAATGTGTGTCCATGCACCTAGCTCTTTTTATGGAGAAGTTTCTGAAAACATTATGTTGTCCTGTAGGACATGGGCCATTTTAGTTTAGATGAGCAGTAGTAGAGAACTTATAATTTCACAGCAAGGACTAGCTGATTCAGGAAAATCTCCTTCCTTTGAAATTCACACAAACAAAAATTCTTAGCAAAGAAATAGCTACTAAATTTTGTAAATCACATGTAAATGTGTATCACAATTTTTGCTTCATGTGCAATCTGAAGAATATGAGGCTGAAAAATGGAGTCACAAAGACCAAGCTCCAAAGGTTACAGCCATAGTTTAAACTCTATTTGTTGTCCAAGTTGGCAGCAATGATGTACATGAATTTGTCTGTGGTTGAACTTCAAGAAGCCTCAGAAATCCAGAAATTTACTTCAATCAGAAGCTGAAAATAACTGGTTAAATATAAATGACAATGTCTGTGCACTATGTCTGGTGCACAGAAAGATACAAATCCTGCCAAAAAGCTTTCAATATAGTTCTGTGCTTATACTTTTAATTCTGGGAGCTCCAACTCCAACTATTACTGCACTATTAAGAACAAAGAAAGAAAGAAAGAAACAAAAAAACAAACACAAAAAAATCACAGTGCCACAACTCCCTTATATAAAACATGCATAAAGTCTAATGAGAAGAAAATTAAGGGCCATGATGAGTGTTATAATTTACTTAGTCTAACCACTTCTGGTGCTATATTTGGATGAATGAAAAAAATTATGGCAAAATATGGTAATGCCTGCTTGCTACTGTTGTGTTGGTCATAAGAAAGAAAAAATCCTTTAAGATCATGTCAGGAATTCTCATTGCAGAGACAAAACATATACACAAAACAAATATTGCATGTTTCTATAAAAGGAGATACACACATTGTGAATATATACCCTCCCTGCATCTTAACCAAAACCCTTAACGAAGTTACCAACTATACACAGCAGTTTCCTCAAGAATGTGGGTTTTATTGCTCCTTCTCCCCCACTTTGATCCACACTAACAGTAGCTCACTGAATCCTACCCAAGAAACAAGAAATCAAACTGGTATTTTGTATAAAGCACTGAGCTTCTTTAAAAAGACCTCTCAAGAACAGTCACAAATATTTTCATGGCACTTCTATTTGAAATTTACGGTTGAAGAAATAATTCCAGGACATGATATGAACTCCATGCACATTCCTGACCTCCTCTGTGGATCCAAAGAAATTATGTTTATTCCTGAATTTCTTTGCTACTGATTTTTGCCCACATGATAAATGTAGGCTTCCTCAAACCAGATTAAAAGCTGTGGGAAGAATGAGAAGTACCTCAGCCTTATGATTTTGGTATTTTAAAACAATGTCTCACAAATGTCAGTGCACATACACTGCAGAAGCACAGACACTTTAGTCCTCAATTCTCTCTTCTGCTCCCCCAATTGTGAAAGTCTCTCAGATCTCCACGTGTTTTCCAGACCTCCTTGAACTCCTGTGCAAGAGGAGGAATACAGCAGCTGCAACCTCCACCTCTCCCCAGATTTTCAATATGAAGTGGATAATCTGGAGAACAAATGAAAAAGCAGGTTGTCTGGACTTAAAATGGTGAAATGATATTTTCTTGGGGATTCTTTGCCATTCTGCAGGTTAACAGCAAGCAAGTAGCCTCTGGAGATGGTGCAGTTTCAGCTCTCCTAGTTGAAAATCAGTTGCAGAAGGTGACAGAACAATTACACTGACATTTATTTTAGCATCTATGGATATCACCAGACAAAGAGTAATGAGTAGCTCCAGGTTACTATTCTGAAAGTATCAGAAATTAACTAATTTCTGAAGGTGGTGGAAAATATTACGTTGCTACAAATGTGAAAATGCAAGCTTTTATGTTTGTGAATCAACTCATGTCACAGATGATACTCGGATGTTCTGCAGTACTGTCAGATTTCTAGTCTTATCCATTGACAGGTTACAATCTAAACAACAACATTTTTTGAATGCTCAGTTTCATAGGACCTAGTATAATCCAGTAAACCCCTAGCACAGCATATGTAATTTGTTTTCTCTTGGTGTCAAGCTTGGCTTCTGGAAAGAAATACAGAGCAAAGTGACTGGGTAGATGAAGTTCTGAGCTTGCCTCAGGAAAGAACATCAGTTGTGACTGCAGTATGTTGAATAGTTGCGTTTAACAAGTGCTAACTCACTCTACAAAATGATGGCCAATACAAAAGATACTTTTAGAGCAATCAAGGAAAGAAGATGCTATCATAAAACCAGGCTTAGGTGCTAGGACAGGTAAAGTTATGCAACTCACGTATACATACATAAAATTAGTAAAAAAAACTTTTGCTGAATTGAGCAAGACTGCAACTTCTAAGTACAGCGATCAGTGAAATTAGGATGAAAATGAGGTGAAAACCTGGTGCTCAGAGTACTTCTTTTCAAGAAGAACCTGTTTTACTTATAGCAACAGGTGGCTCTGGTAGATACTCATATAAAGTACTTATAAATATCGGGGAAAGCTGTGGCATTCAGATAAATGCTGACTTCTAAACACTGCTCCATGTTATGAGATTATGATACAAAAAGATCCATGTCAGTTGAACTACTTCTGTCAGGACTATGACAATGACTGTGACCTTACATCTTAACTTTATTAAGACCTACACAGAAAACACCCAGAATATTCCATCCATCCCTAATGGAGAACAGTTCATTATATGATAGATTGCATGATCATATGCAACTACTGCTGACAAAATATGCTATGTTTGCCTTTTGGAACAGGGAAAGGGAAGTGTAGAGAAAATAAACTTTTAAGAGATTATGTGAACATGTAAATTGTGTCCAAAAGAACAGTTTAAAGGCCAGCTACTGACTGGCAGAAGAAACATTTTAATTAGACTGGCACAGATGCAGGAAATAGGTAGAATGCATTGTGCTTATTCATTCTTTTAGGCTTTTCAACCTTTCTGGTTAGCTGCCCAGAAAACACTTCAAAATGTTCTCTGATACGTAGATGTTAACAGCAGTTACATTCTCAGAGGACTATTTCTAAAACACTTTCCTTTTATCTATGTTCTGATATCTCTCTATTCCCTAAGGAAAGATTTTTATAAGAATTATTTGTACTGAAAAACAGATCTTCAGCTTCATTATTTTACTCTAGGACATAAAAGATTAAAAGAACAAAGCAAACCAATAATGACTAATATTTCTGAAAATAACAGAAGATAACTGTCAGGTGTGGGTCAAGTGTCATTCTGGCAGCCTGGTTGTCTCTGAAGGGACATCCCATAAACCTTGGTTCCATGTGGCCCTAACTTCTCTTTCAAAGCCCCATGACAAATTAAGAGAGGAAGAACAGAATTGTATCTTCACAAGTCCACAAACCAGCTCCAGTAAAGGATAGGTGTATCTTCTGCATTTTTATTACTTTGTTATTATTTTATAAGCTTTGTTTTAAAAGTTGGAATTAGAATGCAAAATGTACTTCAAAGCTTCTCAAGGAGTCATTCTCGAGTTATTTTCTACTCTTAAGGCACTGCAGTGAATCAAGTTTTCTATGTAGAGAATTATAAATGAAAATAAAACCACATCGCTTAATAGAGCCAATTTAGACAGACAACACAGCACCAGATAACTATAGGAAGACTTACAGTGTATACAGTGTTTCCTAGGAGCAGGTAATCTGAAGTTTTGCCATTGCCAAATACAGTACCTGGAGAAGGAAATAGTGATAAGAACATTTAAACAATCGCAACTGCAGTCTCTGTATATAAAATCTTTTTGGTAAAACAAAGATGGCAGCATCTCTAGAGGGCACTAACAGAAGATTTCTCCTTAAACTCTACTGAACAGTAGAGAACTATGACTTTCATAACTTTTAATCTCTTAAAATGTTCAGTGACTTCAGGAATTATGCTAGAAATAGGAGCTTTTTGTAACATTAGATACCAAAATGAGTAATATTTTATTTGGCAATAATTTGGGGTAACTTTTACAATCAGAGATACAGTATCATACCTTCAGAAAAATAGGAAATATAATCACTATAATGCAAACTGATTGTAGCATATAGGTAAACACAAAGCTTAGAGAATCAGATTTTCACTGATTCTGGGTATTTCTGGTATATAAATTTATCTTTGCTATTACCCATATTTCTACAAAATATGCACAATTTTAAATCTTGAGATGTTTGCTATGAGTAATATTTTCAAAATTTATCCAACTGAAATCTGTGGATTCTTATAAATACGTATCCATTTTGCACACATGGATACATACACAGCATTTACGCAAAGAGTCAGTGCCCTAAAGAGATGTGTTTGCATAAAATTCAGATTTACTGTGGTTCTTAAGTTCAGAATTCTGAAGCAGTATATTTAGGCATGTTTGACAAAACTTATTTTACGACTACTACTAAAACAGAGGCTCTCCTGATCCCAGTTCTATGGAAGTACTTGCCAGACATGGGACAATACACAACTAAACTATACAGAGGGAATTTCTCATTCGCAATTAGAAGCAATGAGCTTGCTAAATTTTCACATGTTCAGTTTAGAAATGCTTTTAGCATTTAAGATTGTTCATATACTGCAACTAAACCAGGACACTTATTCTGTTGTAGCAGCTCTAATCACTGGGATACTCTTTTTACTGTTATCATATAAAAAGGTATCAAGGTACTGTGCATGTACTAAGGAAAGATAAAAGCACCAAGACAAAAAAAAAAGAAGGAAAAAAAAAAAAAGAAAAATAAAAGAAGAAACCCTGCTAATACTGAGAGAGCATAGGAAAGGCTGTTTTTCAAAAGCTGTGTTGAGGGAAAGAATAATAAAGGTGTTTGGCTTTTTCCAGCCTTCATATCACCTTTACAATGAAATTCATTTTAGTCATGGATCAAGAGCATTCCTTCTAAAAGCTTTTCAGAACCTCTGCATCCAGTTTATCACACACACAAAAAAGATCTATATATTGATGATTGCCTCTTCTGGAAGAGACAGCAGGTGGAAGTTCATACAAACAGTCCTCTTTAACCAGCTGTCTCCCATTACATGATGAGGAGCTCACAATGACTGCTTCCTTCTCTCTGGTGATACTCTCTGCATTCCTGGCACTTTCCTGATTTAACTTTCTCCCTGGACAGACTAGCACATGCACAAAGGACTACAAGAGCTCTAGAAACCTGAAAACACAGCTGAGACTGTAATTCATTTTAAAGGTTAGAAAAGGAGTGGTTGGTGTATTTACTTGTACATAAAAAGTTTTGCTTCTGCCATTTACTGTTATGTTGACAAAATCGTAACAGAAGAAGCCTTTGTGAAAATTTATATCCTTGTTGCTTTTCATATATATACACATGACAGTCCATGGAGTACAATGACTCTAGCTTTGTGTAGTGTTGCTCCAGAACACAGAGCATGTTCTGACAAACAACTGCTACGACTCTATCCCTATTCTCTGATTGCACATTTCTTGGTACACTCTACTACAAAGCATGCATTTGGAAATTTTCCACTTAGAGACAAGAAAGAGGTGGACAAGTGAGACTAAACTATAAACAGGAGAAAATATTCAAAGAAAAATACAGAATGAGAGCTTTGAGATGTTTTAATGATTTTAATGACTTGACTTTCAATATAAAATCGAGCAGGTATTCTGATAAACACCTGCTCAAACTTGCACTCCACTGCTTTACAATATATACACATCAGTAGAATGCATAATGAGGATAAAACAGAGGAATAGGCAGGCAGCTAAGTCTGTTTCCATGAGATGTGCTGGGATTCAGCACCCTTATTAACTCTAATACACAAAGCTGAGCTATCCCCCATTCTTTGTATTCCTTCTTTCATGTCTCAGGATCCTCTTTGCTAAGACAAGGTAGGGACCTGCTCTAAGAAGTGCCTCTCTCTGGTAGACCTCGCTGGCACTCATCAGCCCCTCCCTAGAAAACTAATAGCATTGTTTCCCTTTCCTCTTTCCATGCAGAGACATCAGATTTAATTAACAGCAGCTCCCATCCTGTGCTCATCTCCCCTTCATGCAGAACTCTGCACCAGCCGGATCTATGTCAGGTTCTTGTTACACCAACCACCAATTACAAAATCTCTAGGTCCCAGTTCTGCTCCCCTTACTCACCTGACCTTTCTCTAAGAATGAAAAAGGAAAAGGTGATTTATTCAGACATGTAGAAGCCACTTGCCAGCAGGTCAATCCTACTGTCCATGTCACCGACAAAGATGTTGAACAAGACCAGTCCCAACACCGATCCCTGAGGGACATCACTCGTTACTGGTCTCCAGCTGGACATTGAGCCATTGACCACAACTCTTTGTGTGTGGCCATCCAGCCAGTTCTTTGCTCACTGAGTGGTCCACCTTTCAAATTGATGTCTCCAATTTAGAGACAAGGATGTCATGTGGGACAGTGTCAAATGCTTTGTACAACTCCAGGTAGATGACATCAACTGCTCTACCCCTGTCCATCAGTTCTGTAGCCCCATCATAGAAGGCCACCAAATTAGCCAGGCAGGATTTCCCCTTAGTGAAGCCATGCTGGCTGTCACCAACCACCCTGTTATTTTTCATGTACGTTAGCATGCGTTCCAGGAGAATCTGCTCCAAGATTTCAGGCACAGAGGTAATCTATCCAAGGAGGTCTCCTGGCCCTCCTGCTGCACTTCCTTCTAGTTGGGATGCAACACTCCTGAGCTTGCAGCATGTGATCCTTGAATATCAACCAACAGTCTTGGGCCCCCTGCCCTCTACAAAGCAGGAACCTTACAAAGCAGGTTCCTGAAGAGGCCAAAGTGTGCTCTCTAAACGTGTAATGCATAAATTTCTTACATGGATTGGTAACAGCTTTGAACAGGGATTTTCATTTGGATTTGGTTTTAGAGTGCGCATTGACATTTTGGGTCATCCTTCCTGGTCTGTCTAAACCTCTCCAAAGCAAACCACTGCCACTAAGCTCACTCAAATCCACTGTGATGTGAATGGCCTGTCAGAGAAAACAGGCTGCTACCTAATTCCCTTTACTCATCAGAAGTCACTGAGCACAAATATATAATAATAAATATAAATATAATACTCTGCAACAAGTCTTCCTCTTAACCTTTTAGAGCACAAGCAGCTGTGACCATATCTTTACCTAGTCTCAACAGTTAGAAAATGTCCGTAAGAGTATTTCTATTTTATATGCTGGGGTAGACTGCCAGGTTGTTTCAGGGAAACTGAGCAGACTATTAGTTTTACAGAAAAGCTGCAGGCCCCACAACATTGCCAAAAACTGGAATCAGTGATTTAAAGTTTTGTCTAATTAACACAGCTTTCCTCCCAACCATTTCCTTCTGTAGTTCAGGTTCATATGCAACAGTTGAACTAGAAGAGTGATGAGGCAGAGCTGTCCAAATGTCCCAGTTTCCTCTGCCACAAGATAACTTAATACAGTTGTAAATTAATGGGTTAGTATTCCCTTCAAGTAACAGCAGAAAAGGTCAGCAATAAAAGTTTACAAAATGTAAATAAAATAATAATAATAATAATAAAGTTTACAAAACGTAAGAGATAATGCAAGCAGCAGCAGTAATTTAGGATCTTGTACATATCATGGTAGTGTATTATATACAAAAACTAGCATAGTTGAATATCAACCACTTTCCATCTCGTTTCAGTTTGCCTAAACCCCATTTATATAGTTTAATGTATATGCACATAATATTACTCCTACTTTTCAGCAGATTAAAAAATCCCTATATTAAATATACTGCATCTACTCTAGTTCTAGAAATGGTATCTTGAAATTTAGTTGCACAAACCTGTTAGCATTTATAAAGCTTTACTAAGAAAAAAAGAAGGTATTAACGTATTCCATACCTTTCAACACTTGTATTTTTATTTTTCGTAAGACTTACCATGCTGGAGGGCTTTTAGTGGAAACCAAAACAGAATGAATGAGTGGAAGAGGCCATTTAAACAATGAAACCAGAAAACCTAAGAGAAAACAAAAAATCCATGAGAACCATTTGCAATAAACTAGCTCTGTGAACCCTGACCTTTCTTTTTATCTGTGTGTTAGATTCACAAAATGTGGTTTTGTCAGGCCACCACTGTGAAGAAATATAACTGACAGGCACTTTCTGCCTCTTAGCTCTTCATGGGTCATTTGTTTATTTTTATGCTTTGAAAAAAAGTGTGCATTATCTCCTCCTTTTAATTTCAAATCAGAAGGGAAATTAAAATGTATACATATGGGAATATCATGAGAAAAATTGAACTAAACGAGACAACTGGAACAATTGCTACATTCTAGGTAGAGACTTAAAAAGGACTCTGGCTTTTACAATTTACATTTTGTGTAATAAGAAATTTTAATGGCAGAACAATCAAAACTTGAGTTTTACATATACCAATCTACATACTTCCACATAAAAAGGAATTAAAAAAGGAAAAATAAAAGTATCTTTTTGGATACCTCCTTACATGCTACATTCTTGAAGTACACAGCTTCATCATAATAAACTTCCTTTAATGTATTTGCTAAATAATTCACATTTTACTTTTATTTTCATTTGTAAAATCTGCTTTCTGCAGAGGACTATATTAAGGATAAACAAGCTATTGATGCTTTCCATAATATATTGTATAAAAACATAGAAAGACTTAAATAAAAAACATGTAAGCGATTTCCTGTGGTACAGCAATAAGTTTTTTTCATTAACAACTCTTCTAGCTTTCATAGCCTTTATTGTAACTAACTGACTGATGTGTATTATGAGTGTTAAGGTGCTCAAACAATTGAAATGAAGTTGCCTGCCTTGCATTTTCCACAATGTCTTGATGTCTTTTGTTAGATTATACAACTACACTAGGTTGTATGATCCAATTTACACTCCAATACTTTGCACATTTGAACTTGTGCTACTCATTAACCTTTGTCTCTCTTTCTTGCTATGTCATTACCAGAAGTTTTTATTTGACAGAAAGCACAGGTGGGTGCAAGAAAAATTAGTTCTACTTTTCCATTTTCCTGACCAATTCTTATTGTCACATGCTAATCCCCTAACCTCTGTCATGACCTTATAACCTTTGATCCTTTTTACCATAACAAACATATGCATCAACATTCAAGCCAGTAATGTTTCCAAATCTTTAACATCAACTATTCAACTTATATAGGTGGGAATTTTGTAGCTGGGAATTTGTAGTTGTTTACTCATAGAAGTGTTGTATGTGAATAGCCACAGAATTTCCAATGAAGTCAACAATACATCTGTACAATAATAAAAAAAATAAGGCTTATTTAAAAGCGTAAGAAAAAATCCAAAACCTGCAACTCATGTCTTACATTATTAATTAAAAGCACAACACAAAAGTGGCTCTATTAATGGACTATAAGAAGTCTGATATTTGTAAAGCATTCACTGTGACATACAGAAATATTTTCCCTATTTTCCGTACAACTTTCATGTTTGTTTTTTGTAGGTGAAGCAAGGAAGTGTGGAACTAGAAAAATCTCATATGCTTTGGTGAACACAGATAGCTTAAATCAATAATGCTATATAGGCAGGGGTGTTCCAATTTTACAGCACAAGAGGCACAGATATAAGAGCTAAGTATGCTGTATTGGCTTTACACATCTATTTACAGACCAGGCATCATTAATTCAATGACAGACCGAAAATGTCCAAGTTCAACATACAATGATATTACTTGAAATGTCCCAATTATATTTAGAAAAATCAAACATAAACTCTTATGAACGCCACAGTATTCATGAAATTGGAGATTCAGGAACAAGTTTAATTTAATTTTTTTAGAGATTACTTATGAATAAATCTGTAGAAGTTGCTTATATATTTTACATATTAAAGTGTCCTACATTCTTTTACTACTTCTTGTGCTAGTATCTCCAAAATGTTGCCCATTTGCCACCAAAAGTAGCCCTGGATTCCTTTTGATCTACTCTGACACAATCTTAACTGACTCAAAGTATTTTTTTCTAAAACTCAAAATTAAACCATAAAATCACAACTCCCAATTGAATTATATCAAGTCACTCCCTCTACAAATCTAATGACAGTTCTTTTTGTCCTTTGCAACACTTCTCCACAGGCTTCAGTAATCCATTCCATATAACAGTACAAACACATACAGCCCAGCAACAGAGGTCTAATCGCTTCTGCCTATAGAAGACAGCTTTATTACCAGCAGAGGAAAAGATCAGGGCTGGGGAAAAAAATGCTTACTGTCCATTTCCATATTTGCTAAGAAAGAATAAATATGATTTGCACCACTCACATGCCCTCCATTTTTAAATATGAGCAGCTTAGGACATAAAGAATAACAATATTGAATTCCTATTAATTTATGCTTTAATTATATTGATTTTTCTTTTACTATACCTTAGTATTGAAGTCCAGTGCATTTTGGGAAGTCTTGTATAACTCAGGATATTTCAGCATGTTTTCTTTTCGGCAAGATCTCTCAAATATACCAAGAGTTAGTGGAGGCATTGCTGTAAACATCTAATAGTTGGATTAAAACAAACAAACAAAAACATATTGCAAGACTTACTCAAGAAACTTTCATGTTTATGGTTGAAAATAACAGAAAACACACAATTTATCTTACCACATTGTAAAGACCTATACACCATCTTTCAAAAAGAATTTGTCCAGAAAATCCATTTACAAATGCAAACCAGACCTGAAAAAGACGAAAGCCATATATTACTTAAATGTCTTGCAAGGTATGATAAATACATTTTTCCTCAGCTTCATGAAAAAAAAAAAGGGAATCCCTAAAACACATTTACAACACAACTGAAAGTGTTCTGGTTTAAATCTATATAAGCAAGAAAAAAAAAATCAACAAAAACCAATTTGTGTTCAAGAACAGATAATGAGCAATCTAGTCAAATATGTGAGCAATTCCACCTAAATATAAAAACATTTAAAAGAAATAGATATTTTTAGAAGAAATGTCATATTCTTTACGTATATAAGAGTGATTTAAGCTCACTTCCTTTATATTGTACTTAATCCATAATGAAATGAAAATTCTGAGAAATATGGGGGGCTGTGTGTGTGTGATCCTACACATAAGAAGCAATCATTTTATCATTATCAAATCTCCTAACTAATAGAATTCATAGAGCAAGTTGCAGTTTGAAACTGAAAACTGTACCAATATTCCTTTCTCATACATGAAAGGATAAGGCTTTACCACTAAATCATCTACAACTACTTACTTAAAAAACACTAACTCAACTACAGAGTACATTAGACAGCCAATTGGATATTTATGCCTTTCACTGGCTGAGTTTTATCACTTTTTGCTAACAGGTTAAAAAAATAATTGGAAAGGCATAATAACACAGTTTACTATGTCTTTCATAATAGCATGTAGCATGACTTTCTCCTGCTTCTTCATGTGTCTGTTAGTTCAATAACAAAGTGGAGAAGCAGCATATCTGATGAATCTTTATTAGCAAGTTACACTGAAACTATATATTGCCTATGACAAAACATAAGCTGAAAGCTGACAGAAGCAACGATCATCAGAACAACATTCTACTCAATTTAAGACTCATGTTTTTCAAGTGAACTTTTAGTTGCTGCTTTGCAGAGACTTTCCTGCAGTTCATATTTCATTTAACTTTACCATGGAAGCATGAATTGCTACAATCATAATGTATGTTTACCAGTATGTATGTACTGAGGCTTGCCTCTAGGTGACCAGATTCTATGGCCAAGCTCAGATACCTCCCTCCCTTTTTTTTTTTCTTGTTTGTACCAAATACTGAAGCAAATTTTAGAGTTCTTATTTTGAAAGTGTTAGGGTGGTGGAAAAGGACATTTTTAATAGAGATTAGGTGAGTCAGCAGCTGGGCATAAATACACGAACACCTTATTATTGGTAATTTCAGACAGTTTAAGAGAAGTACTGCTCTCTAGAAGGAAAATGAGACAGACCACAAGTAAACATATAACTGACCCTTCATAACCAAGGAGTATATAAAACAACATTAACTTTCTGTTGTGATTTAACTAGCAGTCAAAATGTTACAAAACTCTCATTTAAAAAGAAAGGACCAAATACACGTACTGGATTTATTCTACATACTCACTGCTCCTAAAGATAACTTATGTTAAGCAACACTTGAAAATATTTTTGAGTCACTCTTATAAATAAAGTATTTAAGAAAAAATTGCATTTACAATGGAATGGCATATATGAAATTGCTACCAAGCCTTTTATTAAATTTTATTTTGAACAGAACTTAAGAGTTAAAAATTTTCAAGCTACTTAAACTGAAAACAGCTTTACTGTAGAATTGTAAAGAAATGCTTTAAGGCGTCGATAAGAAAATGAATATGAGCTGGCAGTGTGCGCTTGCAGCCCAGAAAGCCAACCATATTCTGAGCTGCACCAAAAGGAGCGTGACCAGCAGGTTGAGGGAAGTGATCCTGCCCCTCTGCTCAGCTCTTGTGAGACCTCATTTGGAGTAGTCTGCAGTTCTGGTGCCCTCAACATAAAAAGGACATGGAACTGTTGGAATAAGTCCAGAGGGGAGCCATGAGGATGATCAGGGGATTGGAGCACCTCCCATATGAAGACAGCCCGAGAAAGTTGGGGCTGTTCAGCCTGGAGAAGAGAAGGCTGCGTGGAGACCTCATAGCAGCCTTCCAATATCTGAAGG
>JASSUY010037987.1:0-35393 GCA_032466535.1 Forpus xanthops | reverse complement strand
CTGCACTTGGCAGGGGGGTTGGAACTAGATGATTTTAAGGTCCTTTCCAACCCTAACTATTCTATTATTCTGTGGTAATATTAACTTCCTGAAACACTAGCATTTACTTCCTTCTGACGAAAGCCTGCAAGGTACAAGCATTTTAGGTCAGTTTAGTGTACTAAGGGACTGGAATGTATCTTGGTCAGAGCTCTAGATCCAAGCCAAGAAGAAATGGAATTTGGAAGCACCCTTGGATTCTAAAAGTTCTTGCTGAATCTATCAAAAATTTTTTTAATGGGACTAAATCAATGCCCTGTTTAGGAAAAAACACTACTAGTTAGTGGAATACCAGACATGCTGCTAAAAGAGATAGAGCATCTTTTAGTACCTGAACAGAAAAGTGGATTTTCTGTTGTTTACAATAGTTTTTGAATGTTCACATGAAGAATACCAATGGCTCAAAAATAACTGGCAGATGTAGAGGGGGAAAAAAGATAGGAAGAATAAATGCAGCCCTCATCTCAAACTGCAAGAGGGGAAGAAAATAAGTCACTGTTTTTTTTTTCTCTTTTCTTACACAAAAAAGCTACTATGGAGTTTACTACATTATTAATAGCTATAGAGACAAGTAACTCCTCACAGTGAGAAATTTATTCATGGAAAGTATATTTCATTCTGATTATGATGGACAATGAAGGCAGCTGTACCTACAAAATAAGATTTTAGGACCGCTGTACCTGATACTAATTTAGGAGCAGACTCAGCCACTTCTCTCTTAGAGGACAGGTCCTACTTTAACTCAAATTACTACTCCAGTACCCCTGTACAGCAAGATAGGTGACAGGTGTCCTTAAGTAATTTAGACTACGTAAGTGAGGGGGAAGTAAAAATCCAGACCATTTTATAGTTTAACAGCTACATAATTTCCATGAAAAATGAAAGATTTAGGTTCACAGCCCTTCTAAGATGAGATGGGCCTCCATGCAGGATCTTGTATCTCCCAAGTTTTCAAACCATATAATGCAAAAAACTGGGCAGGTGCATAATCACTTTCTCCTGTTTGTATTTTAAAACTGAACTTGGTGCAGTTTGCATACATTAAGTAAAGCATGACATACTGAACAACAGCACCTGAACTCAGATGAGTATACACAGAAAGCCTGCTCACATTTGGGGTTATGCATGACCTGGATCTCAAAATGACCACAGACACCCATCTGATGTGTGTCAGGCACAGGAAATCAGGAACAAGATGGTAAACTTCAGTTATTAGACATGAACAGCATCAAGTGCATAACAGCTCTGGGTTTGGGGTGGAGGAAAGGAGGAGAAGATAACCATCATTCAAAGTTTACGAAGCAACAACAGAAAAAGGGCATGACAGCTCTAATTACTTAGTATAATTGAATTGCTTACATAGTATCACTTAAATCATCACAACCAACCATGTTCAAGGACCTGTAACTAAACTCCACACATCTCTTTTTTCTGTTTGTGTCCTCTTTTATCTGAATTTTCTCCTACGTGAAACATGAATGACCTATGAAGATCTTTAAATATTTTTTTTTTAATTGTAAGCCTTCTTTTTTAGCATAAGCCAGTTTATTTACTGCTATTACTACTTATTGCTAGCTAGCAGAACAGAACGTAGGAATAAGAAAATTTTGTCCTTTTGATGTCGAAAGGAGATTTGCTTAACTTCAAAAATGTGTAGTTTAAAGAGAGAGTATACGCAATAATGGTAGTTATAAAACTAGTTATAAAACCCAACCCAATCCATGAAGTTTTCAATCACTAGATCAATTTTAATCCCAACCATCACTATAACATAATGACGGCTCCCTCAAAATAAGGATGAAACTCTGCAAAGGCTTATCTTATGGGAGTGTGAGTACACACTCCCATACAGGCACAGGCAGAACAATGTTCACTGGCTGTTGGAAATTTAAAGCTTTCACTTGCTTTTGAATGATACTTCAAAATATAACCCCTAAAGTTACTGGGACTAGTCCTGGCCAAAAGTGGAAGCCCATGTTTAAATATCTACTGGATCAAGACACAGAATAGAAAAAGTCATTACAGAGAATTCTTATGAATAGTTGTTTAAATGTTGAGAAACACTAATTATTATAGACCTTTACCATTTGCTGAAACAAGAAACCAGTGACACTTATTTTGCTTCACCTCACTAATGCCTAGGAAAAAGGCTGTATTTTAGATTAAATCGAATCTATTATCTATTTGATTACCATTGTGCAGAGATGTAAAAATGTAATATACATCTATTAAGTAAAGGCAGGTATTTTTTTTTTTTAGTTATTGTCAGCTAATAAAGGGAAACTAATTTAAAGCAACTTCCAGACATGCCTTTCATAGCATTATTTTCTAAACTCCAAGACAGAGGAGGTGTGGCTACAAAAGCTTCACAGGCATTTTCCTGATGTAGCATTTCTGCATATTAAGCAGCAGCTTACAAATACTCATTGAGCCGCCTGCTCCCACGCCTGATCCGTACAAAAACCTGAAAAGAGAGATTCAAGACTGGCAGTTGTCCTTTCTAGAGACATTCAATGATGAATTTATGTCCTTTCATCCACAGTATTGACATGAGCTATTAACATCTGTGAAAGTTTTCTGAGCTGACAAACGTTGGGTATACAGGAATTTAAGTAGAAGTCATCTTGTCTTCCAGAGAAGGTGTATGTGGTAAAATGATTGTATGGATTATATATAAAGGGTCATAACTCATACAAAATGACCTCTTCGCCCTTCCGTCTGCTCAGGAGACAGAGACTACCTCTTCTAGTCTTTTGTACTTTTTAGGCTATGATCTCTGTACTTTGCATTTAATTTTATTTCACAAAGAATACAAATGGTGGGATATTTAGACTCAAGTTATAAATTTACAATGTGCTTGCAGGTGACTGACAGAAAATTGAGAAAAATAAGGTAGTATGCTCTAAAGCCCAACTCTGTATGTTTTCCATAAACACAAAGTATACATTAATTGCTTTTTTCAAACACTTCAGAGCTACTGCTAGTCAGTAGTTCTGGAAGTCTGAATATTTAAGCAAATATTCAGCTTTTGAAATGTAGGATCTAAAGTCTCTCATCACTTCTAAAGCAAAAAGGAACTTTAATGGACTTGCTTTTTCTATAGCTCCCTATTTTATGTGTTTCTAAATGGGCTACAAAATTATTACTGCTTAGATTGAAATCTGTTTGTTAATAACATAATAAAGAGGGAAACCAGGAAAACTTAGAACATGTAAAAAAGAAAAATCTGTAAGAAAAATGCACCTTTTTGGCTACAATACTTATTTATAGAAAGATGTTTGAATTATTATATTGCAACACAATTATCAGAATCAGAAATATTAACCTAATGTTTACATCAGGTATAACAGAAATGAGCCATGTTCTTTCTGTAAAACCTGGATATATACTGTGCAAGTTTAAGAGATTAATTTGAAAATATATATAAAAAATTATTGAAAGTTTTTAAAATAACTGTAAACACCATTAATGTAAAGATACAGGAGACAGATCAATAAAACTTATTTTGTTATCAAGCTTTGTAACAAATATTTTCCCCATATTTTTAACATGAAGTATCATTGTGAATATAAAGTTTGACTCAATTCTAAACATAATTACTAGACATACTTGGTTATAAGAAAGCAAGCAGCTGTTGAAAGAAAAAAGAGCAAATAAAGGTGGGGGAAATTTAAAAATACATTCAAAAATTTAAGGATACCATGTAGTCATGAAGGTCATGAAAACTATAGCTATGCCTGCTGTTTTAACTATGTACCAATAAAGTACATTTTATTTCAGCACATACCTCTCATACTATTGTATTTTTCACAAGACTCCATTAAAAAACTATGTCAATTACTTTCAGATAAATATTCCTGTTCATGAACTACAGCCTAAGCAGGCATGGATACTTCATTAACAAGTGAAAGGTATGCAAGAGTGTAACTAACTAAACATGTATGCAAAAACTCGAAGTACTGTTCTGAACAGCAAGAGCCCTGCAGCTCACCAGTGACCTGAAAAAGAGCTTCAGGTAGTGAATTGGACAGCTACTATAGCTGAAAGGCTGGTGTCACATTTATTTCTTGGTAAACCACCAGTGTATGCATCTCCTGGTAAATTTAAGGCTATTTGTAGCTCTATTCCTTAAACCACGACATACTGCAATCATGTTACAGATACAGAATATCAACAACCTAGCAGTATTATGCAACACAAACTTTCAGTATTAGTATTTGGTACATATTTTTAAGACAATCAGATCTTTGACAGTTAAGAAAAATCACTAATATTAATGAGCTTTTTAGAAAACAAGACTCAGAACAAGTGATTACTGGCAGTTTAAATGCTACTTTGAAATCATATATAGTAACTAAAAGCTCAAAATGTCTGTACTTTCAAGAAGTAACATTAACTGTACCATAAAATTACCTCGATAATATAAAGGACTATATTCTTGTAGAAACAATACAAGATGCATTTAGCTACTCTGTTATAATTCCAGGCTCCATGAACCAACAACAAGTTCTTCAAATACTTGAACTGCAAAAAAATGAAAAATGAACATACAATGAAAACATGCACACACCAATATTAATTTGATATCAAACTATGTTTCTATAGTATTTTACAGGGGAATGACTCACCTGAGCAATTGAGTAGTCTGAAGAATTTGCAGCTTGTAGACCTTCATTCCCACTAATACCAACACCAACATGTGCTGTCTGTATCATACTAACATCATTTGCTCCATCACCAATTGCTAGAGTTACAACCTTAACTTGTTTTTTAACCATTTCTACAACTTCAGATTTCTGAAGCGGTGATACCCTAAGGGGTAACAAAAAGAAAAAATAATACAAAACATTTAAATGAATGTACTTTAAAAACATACTACTTAACCTGTGAAAAGGTAATAAAAACAAGCCAAATAATATCCTAGTCAACAACACTGTATTGCTATTGCCCTTTAGGCTGTATGTTACAAGCACATTCTCAGCAAAATTCATAGTAAATTTAGATGTGCTGAAGCAAGATATTAATAGGACTGGAGAGTCATAAGTCAAACAGCAATGGGCCCTTAAAATGGAGAAATGGAAGGAACCCCCCACACTGCCACTACCAGTATTAACTTGCAACTGCAGATTTTGGCATATTGTTATGCTTTCTATTTTCCTCTCTGTTTAAACATGTATTTTATAAATAAACATAAGTTATTTAAGACACATATGTCAAATTAAACAGCAGCAAACAGAGTGGACAGCACTATGTTCATTTAGCCTACACCAATAAATTACAAGAAGCAACTCTGAACATTGACTTTTGATCCTCTTCTTTGTCAAACAGCTTGTAACTTCTCCCTCATT
Source organism: Forpus xanthops (assembly GCA_032466535.1). Lineage (NCBI taxonomy): Eukaryota > Metazoa > Chordata > Aves > Psittaciformes > Psittacidae > Forpus > Forpus xanthops. The sequence continues at coordinate 30,006 of JASSUY010037987.1, read as the reverse complement.
CTTTTCAGGACTATTCCAACTATCTTTCATAAAGGAACACAGGTACACAGCTGAAGGGACAAATTATTCCAGGGATGACTCTCAGATGAAACTGTATCAGTTTTGGCTCCATCTACCATTGTTTGTCACATCTGTACCTTTCATTTCATGTTGCTAAAGTTCTATTCTGTATGCTGAAATTGAGTCCTTGTTGTATTTGAGATGTCATAACTGCAAATAATATATAGAAATCAAGTGCTAGGACTGGTGTTTTTCACAGGTGACAAAGCAAAGGACCAAGCCCTAAGCAGTGTGGCAATCCACTCTTGTGCCTCCTGGCACTGCAGGCAAGGTTAAAACCCTGCCCCTCATTTCACGGTACAAACAGAAACAAGAAGAAATGTAAAGAGCTCTGTGTGTCTCCCTCACCACTGTTGTTTACTGCTTCCTACAAATGGAGCAATTCTGGTACTAAGGCATGACACCTGCTCTGGAGTTGGTGATGTGCAGCTGGTTGAATGTTCTTTTCCCCATCTACATTTCCAGATTTCCAGATCAACTCATTCTAGATGCCTCCATGCAAAAAACAGATGTGATAAGAAGAACTTGCCAGTGGACAGAACTGACACTAAGATCTGGTGAAAAACATGCATTTCTGATTTTCTACAAGCCTATATGCACACTCATGGCAAAAACCTGACTGGTACCATACGCTGCTTGAACTTCATGATTTGGGCCCTGAAAGATTCTCCCTGCAATGACAAAATTTCAAGGTTAAGGCTTATATAGGGGTGTTCATAACCTGGCTTAACTTTTCCAAGTCAAAAATTGAAATAACAAATATAAAAGAAAATAGGAATACAAATTTTTGGGGACAGATCTGCAAAGGAAAAGCACAAAACAGCAACTACTTCAAAGCAACGTTCCTTCCTGAACATGGTCTGTATATTGCTACTCAGTGGGATATTGGAAAGTAACACAGTCTATAAAGTTAATGAGTGCAGTAACTGCCTCCATTTTATATACTGGGCATGACATGCTGCTGGGTGGAATACCCCTTTGGTTAGTTTAGGCCAAGTGTCCTGTCTCTGCTTCCTCCCACCTTCCTCTCCTCACTGGCAGAGCATGAGACTCAGAAAGTCCTTGGTCAGAGTAAACATTACTGAGCAATAGCTAAAAACATTGGTGTTATCAGCACTGTTCCCAGGCTGAAAGTCAAAACCACAGGACTGCAGCAGCTACTAAGGAGAAAAATGACTACTACTGCTGAACCCAGGACAATGTCCTCATGAAAAGCCCCTCTCCCTTTATAGTCTGAAGAATTACAGGGCAAAAAAAATCTATCAAATATCATAAGTGAATGTAGAAAAAACATACCATTTTTTTATAGTTATCTATTGCGAGATTATAAAACCAGTGCTAATGAGGGCAACAATAAAAACAATTCACCTACAGAAGAAAAAAAATCATTCCAATGATATATGTTATTAAAATTATTTTTCAGAACATGGTATAATAAAATGTGCCAAAAGACAACTGTATCCTGGGCTGCATCAAAAGGAGCGTGACCAGCAGGTCGAAGGAGGTGATCCTGCCCCTCTACTCTGCTCTTGTGAGACCTCACTTGGAGTATTGTATACAGTTCTGGTGTCCTTAACATAAAAGGACATGGAACTGTTAGAACTAATCCAGAGGAGATCCATGATGATAAGGGGACTGGAGCACCTCCTGTATAGGCTGAGAAAGTTGGGGCTGTTCAGCCTGGAGAAGAGAAGGCTGTGTGTCGACCTCAGAGCAGCCTTCCAGTATCTGAAGGGAGGCTATAGGGATGCTGGGGAGGGTCTCTTTATTAGGGACTGTAGTGATAGTACAAGGGATAATGGGTTCAGACTTAAACAGGGGAAGTTTAGATTGGATATATGGAGGAAATTCTTTACTGTGAGTGTGATGAGGCACTGGAATGGGCTGCCCAAAGAAGTGATAAATGCTCCTTCCCTGCCAGTGCTCAAGGCCAGGCTGGACTGAGCCTTGGGTGACATGTTGTGAGGCGTCCCTGCCCGTGGCACAGGCATTGGAACTTGATGATCTTAAGGTCCTTTTCAACCCTAACTGTATGATTCTATGGTTACTGTCTGCCCAGTGATCTCTGGCATTATAGTCAAGCCTTAATGATTTGCCTGTCTTGACACTAGACACACTGACACTATGGGTTAAAATGGATATTGCCTCCTATTTGGACCAAACTTTTGATCCACAACACAATTTGAGAGGAAATGTTTCCTTTTCCAACTGGTGGTATAAATTCCCTCATCACACTTCTTCCTGAACCGTTTTCAAAAAAACAGAAACAGAACAACTCACCCATCTCTTTCAAAGTAATGAATGACATACTACATTATCTGCATTTAATAGTAAGTTTTTACAGTTAAAGAACACTGAAACACTGATTATATCCTTTCATTAAGCCCACAGATACTAATGGCAATGCTTGGCCATTGTTTTTTTCTAGCTATCTGTAAACCCAACCAGACAACCAACAAGCAATTACATGATTGCTGAAGCTAATGGCATTGCCACCTGCCTTCTATTCTGCTTGAATAAGATTGCAATTAGAAAACAACTTTTAGAAACAAGAATAAAAGAAAAAAAGCCCTCAAAACCAGAGAGATAGCATAAAAAAATTTCAATGTTCACATGACTGACAAATTATAAACTTAAAAAAAGGAAACCAAAATTGTTCTTACAATTGACAGCTAAGGCTGGTGACCGATTTCGTGGTGTTAATTGAAACAGTAAAGGCAGCAGAGTAGTGAAAAAGTTCAGAAAACCCCTTAAATCTCTGACATCACACTGATGGCATTATGCATTATCATTTTCATTTATTAACTAATCCAAGTTAGAAAAAAATTAAAGTCTTTGAGAAATTTTGATGAGTATGTCATTTAGAAACATGAATTTCACTAAAGCTGCATTTTTTTCCTGTTTTAAGAAAGCCCTTTCCCACTACAATAAAGGCTATTTAAGTTTTTAGCCAGCTAAAGTTTATGATGATTATTCTGAAACATAGCTTAAAAATGAAGGAGAAAACAAAGGTTTTCTAGACATGCATTTGAAGTTCTGAAAAATGCATTTATTCTTATAACACTCTTGAAGAATTATGTTTTGCCTAAACCAGTAAATTACAGTAACAATCACAATTCCTTCTAGTTAGAACCTTTCTGAAACTCAGACTACTTAAACATGGACAGCATGCCAAACATTTCCTGGTGGAGGAAGTCAACTTGCAACCATATTAGAGAACGGTTTTAAATATAATTTTAAACAGAAATTATTAAGAAAAAAACAAATAAATTGAGTGATCATTATCTGCCTTCTTTTGTAATTTCATACATTTTTACTTCTGAAATTAAAATTCACTATCTTTTCCATAAATTCATTCATATCCCATTTAAAGAATATTTGCTACATTATCACTTCAACCACAATCCCCCTTGTTTCTCATAGAAGGAGATCTTACACATGCATTATAATCACACAACTTCATTACACACCATACTTTCAATGGTATCAGTTTATGAATTCAGTCTGTATCACCAAGGTACCCTTTTCACTATGGAACAGACTGATACTTGATTCAATTTCAGTGTCACAGAAGAAATATGAAGGAATAGTGTAAGACTCATAGCTCATTGGGAAAAGAAAAAATATTTTCCATTTTTCTCAAGCAAATGCCAGTATTTTTCATTTTACCAACCCTATAAAGTTTCAACGACTAGATTAAACCTCAGCATTAGATAGATGACTGGCTTCCCAGCAAAGAGGGACACTAATGATGGTTGCCTCTTTCCTAGACCATTGTGCTTAACACTGAGAGAGCGTTGTGAAGGGAAGCTAGGTACATGGTGCCTACTCTCATCTTTGCTCACATACAATACTCTAATTAGCACTGGCTTGCAGTAACATCCTTGTGGTTCTTTCCATTCTCCTCTCCATTTGCCAGAGAACACCTTCTCATGGTTCACCTTTGAGTGATGTTCCATCAGTGGAATGAAAGCCCCAATCCTACTCTATGCCAATTAAGTTAAATTTCTTAAGCTTTAAGTGCAATTAATCTGGGAAAATGGTTGCATAAAATTTAACTGCATGACTTTTCAAAAGCAAGAAATAAAGGAGTGAAAAATAATACAGTCTTTGGACTGAAGATAGGTATCTAATTACTTAATTCAGCCTACAGAACACATGCTATCAGACTTTTGAAAAAGGTACCTGGGATGTGTACAGCCCTGTGATGAACCTGGGATGAAAGCTTCCGGGCAACAGCCCTTCAGAAAAATTCTGTGGTCCAAGTATATCAAAAAGTGTTTTGATGATCTTATGTTACATGTTTTATTTGAACTCTGCTGATGAGTGTTGCATTAAGATTCGCTATAGACAGCTTCTATAGAAGACTCCTGACCTGAGAATTTTCTTTTAATCTTTTTAACTTTCCAGGAATGGTGGCTTATATTGCTTTTAGACAAGCTTATAGGGGCAGCTGGAAGGTGCATTTCTTCTCAATACCTGGTACATTAATTTCACGGTGAAAATAATAAAAAATATATTTTGTTCATTTCGCTCACTCTTAGCTATAAATTTTTACAAAATACAGAATAATCCATTTAACATTCTTCTCTACACACATTGCTCTGAAGCCGATACAGAGTTGGAATTCAGTTCATCAAAGTCTTTAAACCAAACATCTGCTTGGAATTAACAACATAGAGATTTTTTTGAAGTAAAATATCTACTGAATATTTGTCAGCTTCATCTGTGTTATGGCTAGCCCTAGAAAGAATCCACTGGTAATAGAAACTTCAAAGAAAGTGATGTAATTTGTACTTTTAAAACCATGAAGTGCTTATATGGGTGGAGGAAAGGACTGAATTTTCATTTAGTCATGACAATACATATTTAAATTACTTACCTTAACTAAAACTTGCCATTTTTAAACTTTTTATTTTCACATTCACAAATAAGGAAATGAAGTTTTTATTACTAAAGGTGGAGCATTAACAGAAATTAGTATTTTGACAGAATTTTGACTTTTGACAAGAAAATAACTCACTAAAACAGTGAACACTACAAGCAAATATTTTAGTTTTAAACCTGCAGCCAATTTTCATACAACCACAAAATATGTCAGAGCATATACCTAGACATGTATTGAAACCAGCTGACCCAAGAACAGTATGGAAATGTAGAAATAACAGAGAGAATGCTACCAGAACATTTAATTTTGCACTTTTTGTTGTCACATCATAAAAATGCTACCACTAACAGACAGCTACATGTACAGAATATCCTTCAATGGATTTATGGGTCAAAAGAAATTGCAATATTGTCTCTTCAAATGGCATAAAATGTATTTTCAAATCAAGGAAAGAGAAGAAAAAGAAGCACAGTTTTGAAAGTGCAGTTCTATGCGCACCTCTTGCTTGTTCCTTACTATAGCAAGCAAAACCAGAACTACTAGAAGCACAAAAGCTACAACTTGCCTGTCACAGACTATTGTGATACAAAGATGTTCAAACTCCATATGAACTGTGTACCAGTGTAAGATCTCAGTTTAAAAAACATGAAGATCTTAGTCTGAAATATGGAGTGCTTCATGCTACAGCATGGCTACAAAGCTAAATCATAATAAATGAATACATCACTTGATGGCATAAAGTATCACTTGACAGAAATTATGGGAAGACTACACACCAAGTATTTATTTGGATAGTACAACCTCGTTTGCTTTTTGCTGTCCTTTTGCAAAGCAGAAAAATTGGTCTGTTTTGAATTCTGATTTTCCAGATGAATCTACATTATCTTAATTATTAAAAACATTATTAAACCCTCTACTTGAACACAAGAACCTTGCAATTATTTATCTTATTATTGAAAAGCAGATAATCTATTCAGGTGTATTTACAATAGTTTTCACATTTGTATAGACCTGTCTCTACCTTCAGGCAGACAACAGGACAGGCAATAATGAGATAGTAGGAAGTAAGCTTATATAATTTATTGAAAGAAGATTTCAATAAGAAGTGATGCTTGCTTTTGCTTTTTGATAGAGCACTTGGCCTAAACCAAGTTTTTAAACACTGTCAGAAGCCGTTCTTGTGTATCTAGCTATGAAGCACACAAATTCCTTTCTCATTCAATCATTCTAATGTAGAAAAGGTGCTTAAGGAGGTATTTGCCATTTTTGTGTTTAAAGACAAAAACACCAGAAGGCCCCAAAACACATAAGCTAGCACTTATGCAGTTTTATGTATTTTTTCCTTAATATAAATCTGGAAACATTGAAAGACATGTCAAACTGCTTTCATATTGTGTATATTTTAAAAAAGCAGATATTTAATTTTCTTTGATCTGGACAAAGTTCCCGTGTTAGAGTTAGCTTACAGCTTTAATAGCTGATGTTTACAGGAAAGGATGAAAGGTCTGATTTTGTAAAAGAACCCCTAAACAATTAGGAATAATAATAACAATAAAAAAAAAGTGTTTTAATCAGCTTCAGAAAATAAAAATCACCTGGAGTAGCATCTTTAACCATTTTGAGCACTTATGCAGTGTAATCCATGGCTTTCAAAGAGGTGGAGATATAAAATCTTGCCTGCAGAGGAAGCTCTACAAAAAACCCAGCTGTGATAAAACCTGCAGTTAACTGTAGTATCAATTTAAAGGCTAAGATTAGTGTCTCAATCTCAATAAGACGACCCATGACAGATAACGAATTATTTTTCTGGGTATGTGCAATCTGAATGACTCTGCCAGGTACATTCTGTTGCAGGCTGCTCTACGGAAATATTTTGCTTGAATGACTGTATTTCACAACTTCAGCTACAGAAGTTTGTGGGTTTTTTAATATTTCATGGTTATATGACGCAGATATGTGTATTTTCTCTGAAATAGAAGTTTCTTAATTTTTATATGACAATAAAAATACAGTAGATAAAGAATAATGTAAGTAAGTCTTACCTGCAACAAATAACAGCTTTACAAGACAAAGCCAAATCCAGGAAATACTGTCTCACTCCAAAAGTCAAAGCATACTTCAGAGATTTACCATCAATGATGAGAGCAAAATCATTTTCCTTCCTTAAAGTATCACCAAGAGTACTGCAATGATGGCTAAGTGTCTCTCTTGTTCCCTGTTGCAGAAAAAAAGGTGTGTCCATTATTTTTAATTCCTACTATTCTTAAGTCCAACTTATTTTTTTTTTTGTGTGATCAGAAACACTGGCATTTCATTTTTTGAGGAATTTCCTAATTTCCTTTTTGATTAGGCTATCAAATAGTATTAAATGAAAAAGCCTTTGCAACAGCTGTACTATTAGAAACAACAGTAGAATGGGGTGTAGGGCTGCTCTCACACTGACAAAAAATAACGTGTGTAGATCATGGTGGAACTTTTCACTCTCTTTGAATGGCAACAATAGTTGTGTAAATGTTTGCTAAAAAATATTAAATAATAAGTGCTCTATACACCTATGCAAAGGAAGATTCACATATACATATCAGATGAAACAATTTGTGTTCACTTTTACATAAAGGGGTCTAAAATGTTTAGAAAACAGGAAGAGAAACAAGAGATAATTCATAACAGAAGTACATGCATTATACTTTATAACATATTGAATTTCTATTTTAAGATAAGCCCATATCAACTACATGTTATATAAGAGATCATATTTTGGATTTTTCAGTTGATAAGGACAGTTTGAATTGCACCTACACAAGTCACTATTCTGTGATCCAGAAATGAGAACTTCAGATTATATTCAGTAGACAGTACATTCAACTGTAGGTTGAATTTGGAGAGGTCACTAATATCTAGTTAATTACAGCTCTACCACAGAGTGCCATGAAGAAGAAAAAAATGCTTGCTGCTTTTTGAATGCTTTTCCTTCTTTTTGAATGGTCTTCATAGATCTACAACATACTATTCTTCTGTTTCCTGCTTCACTCACAGCTCAGAAGAAAGAAGCATTTTAGAGGAGAAAGGAAGACAGAAAAAACCTGCTTCTGCTTACAAAACACTGAATTTGGAAACCAATAACATCCTATGACAACAGTGTTCCTACTGCGCTGAGGGAACTGGCTGTCCAGAAGCCCTCATAGGAGCACAGCACATTTATTTTAAAGATATATTTTTTATATCTTTTTAGGCAACTTCTAATTATCACACCAGAAGTAGTTAATGTGCTACAATTGTTTAATGAGTTTTTATTGCACTCCTTTTAGTAGTTAAATAAAACTACTTCACTTTATTTCATTACATATGAAGAAGTATACAAAATCAATCATTTTCACTTCAGATCTATTAAGTACTGCAGTAGTTCTGAAACCCAGAAGTCTCTGTAAATGACCTAAATATAGATCAGAAACAGCAGTAAAGAAATACTGTAGAAATACTACAGAAAGTAGTAAGTATTTTAATTCCTGTTGTAGCCTACTCTTATGTGCTACCATGGAATCCTTCAGTTAAGGCACTCTTCTCATACTTTCTTTCCACTTTCTCTCCTTAAGTCCTAACTTGAGCAACCTGACCACAATATAGAGTAAAGGTAAACTTCATTTCAAGTTTTTCTCCTGAAGACTTCTGGAATTCCTCATTTTCCCACTGAGGAATTTTCTCCACTTCTAAGTTCATTTAAGGCTCCCTTAGAGAGGGTGATAAAATGATCTCTTTCCCCTCATGGGATTTTTCACTTAATATTGCATTCCTACCTTATCTAAAGAATCTCTTCTCTACAAAACAGTATATTTGAAAGTTTGCAGTTTTAACCCTCACTTGTATTTCAACATCTGATTACAATTTCAGCTGTTTAACCACACAACTACAATTAACTTTTTCTCAGATAGTAAGTATTCCATAAGAAACAGCATTAGAAAGAAACTTCAGTTAGCTTGTTTGGGTATTCCTAGGCACTACCAGAAGCATGTGAAGCTTCTGACTTTGTGCCTGTATGAATGGAGTAATTTCATTATGTAGAATTGATTGCTCATCACTCTCAAGTTCCTTTGTGAGGCAGCTACACTGTGGTTTTGGAAGGTGTAGGGAAGTTTCTATTTATTACGTAACATTTTGTCATGAAGACCATACAGTCTTCCAAGTATGCAATACTAAAATTAACTCAAATTTTCTCAAAACAAACAAAAAAGCAACCTCCCAAACCAAAAAACCAGAAACATCCCACACAACTGTGGTTTTAGCAGAACTTTCTGTGTTTGTCCAGATAAAGAGATGCTCCAAGTTATTTTTCAGGCCACTTCCACCAGGATGTCTGGATATTTTAAGCAGTAACATTAAGTGGTTTCATTAACTGGAAATTTCAATTTTACTTACATCAAGAGAGCCTTCATTTATAACAATCAGCCCCATATTCTTTCTCAAAAGTTTACAAGAGTGACCTGTCAAAAACAATTGTTTTCAAAAATTTGTTGCACAAAATCCATTATAATATAACAAAGCATTTTTTCCTGTAAGAGAACTATAGACAGAATTAAAAATAAGACTTCCCCAACTGAAATCATAATAAAAAATAATACTGCATACTATAAAAATTAGACATACAGATACTAAGTCAGAACATCCAATCTTCCTTGCTGCAACTTGTGAGTTGTGCCTTACTCAGTAGAGATCAGCAGAAAGACAAGAAATAAGTTGACAGAGAGTTCCAGAAAAGAGCAAACAGATCTTCCTTAGCCTTGCAAATTTTTGGAATGCAACATGCATTTCATACAGAATTTGCATATATACACATTCCCATTCTTTTTTTATGTTATTCTTTGATGTTTTAAACAGAATGTACACTGCATGCTAATGATGCAGGCTGCCTAGATGTATCACCATTCTTATCAAAATGAAAATACTGACTTTACATGTATTGCCTCAGACCTGAAGGTACTAATGAAAATAACCTTAGATCAAAAGTATCATATGCTTACAAAAAGTTCTTTAAGATTAATAACAGTAATAAAAAGAAATAATACTTTATTTTGGGCACATATGTAGGTTACTGCAGAAGGGCTGATATGCCCACATTCAAAGAATATTAAATCTTACATTCAGCTTTCATGTATTTAAAAATACAGATTTATTGCTGTTGAAATTAGTTAATGTGTGAGGGTTTTGTGCCTTTTTTCCCCTCCTTTATAATAAAAAAATTAACGTCTGATTGATGGCAAAAATTTATAGCACTTTAAAGTACAATCTATATTGCTTTGCTCCAGTTAAGACCATGGTTTTCTAGCTTTCTTTGATAGATGGAAACATATAGAATGGAAAATAAAAATATTTATATTTTCTTTTTATTATTCTTGCTGTCAAAACCCAAACAATGTATTCCATTCATTGTAGATGCTATAAAAAAAAGTACAAATGCCTATTTTTTTTCTCCTCTCTATGACAATATAACTTTTTCTTGCTGTAACTGTTGCAACAGAGGAAAAACCCAACACTCCCTTTTATCACCCTACCATGAGACTGAGAACTAATTAAATCTTAATTCTGGAATGACAAATTATTAGTTTTACAAGATACATTTCTGTTCTGAAGCAATTTTATTCTAGCAACTTCTATAATTTGCAAATCTGTAACAAGGCCATCAAATAACAAGTCCAGAGGAGGGCCACAAGGATCATCAGGGGACCGGAGCACCTCCCCTATGAAGACAGGATGAGAAAGTTGGGGCTGTTCAGCCTGGAGAAGAGAAGGCTGCGTGGAGACCTCATAGCAGCCTTCCAGTATCTGAAGGGGGACTACAGGGATGCTGGGGAGGGACTCATCATTACGGACTGCGGTGATAGGACAAGGGGTAATGGGTTCAAACTTGAACAGGGAAAGTTTAGATTGGATATAAGGAAGAAATTCTTTAGTGTAAGGGTGGTGAGGTAGTGGAATGGGTTGCTCAGGGAAGTTGTGAATGCTCCATTTCTGGTGGCGTTCAAGGGCGGGCTGGACAGAGCCTTGGGTGACATGGTTTAGTGTGAGGTGTCCCTGCCCATGGCAGGGGGGTTGGAACTAGATGATCTTGAGGTCCTTTCCAACCCTAACTATTCTATGATTCTAAATAAATGGAAATATGATACCGATGTTAATGGCAGTCTCTTGTTTGTCCCCAGTAAGTATCCAAATTTTTATGTCTGCCTTCATCAGAGTCTCTATGGTTTCAGGCACTTTGTCTTGCAGTTTATCTTCAATTGCTGTTGCTCCAAGCAGCTGAAGATTCTGTGAATATAAAATATTCAGTATACGCAGTTTTTTTTTTATTTGAGTTTTAATATTTTCGATTTCTTTTGTTTAACTTTCCATATTTATGACTTGATTAATGCTCTCTAAATTCATTAATCAGATTTGGCATTAGCTAATAAAGATCCTTCAGTTTATTCCTATGAGCTTTAAGATAAATAACTATGTGGCTTGACAAACTGAACGGTGAGACCATCCAAACTTCACCCATTATTCACAATCTCAGTGTTCATTCAGCAACAGCTACCTTTTCCTGAGAGTCACCACTCTGATTTAAAGACTTCAGGAGTGTTATTATGTCATCTCTCACTTGCAGTGTTGTTTTTTTTTTTTTCCCCAAAGTGAAGGGAAAACCCACCTGTGAATTCATCTTAATCTTAAAACTATAATCTTTATTATGTTGTTTTAAACTTCCCAAGCAGCAGATCCGTATGTTTTTTTTGCGAATATGTATGCTTGGCTACTCCAGTAGCGGCACTGCCAGAAACTCAAGGTAAAGTGATATGGCTCTGCTCTTGTGAGGTTGCATCTGAGTATTACCCCCATTTCTGGGCCTTCAGTACAGGAGTGGTTGACAAAGTGGAGCAAGCCCAGCAGAGGGACGCAAAAATAGCCTGGAGTCTGGAGCAATCTTGAGAGTCTCTGAAGAAGCAGGATGAGGTTAACATGGGGAAAATATAAAGCTAAGGGAACAATTCCATGGCAGCCTTCTGTTAACTGAAGAGGGCTTGCAGAGAAGCCATCTTCCTCTAAGAGCTGCAGGGTGACAGAGCAAGAGGCAACAGTCCCATTTGGCAGTAACAGAAATTCTAATTCAGGAAAAGGGGACTAAGAAGAGTTGAGCCCTAAAATAAACAAACAAACAATTGCTTACTGCAGCTGGAAAAAATTCTCTCATTGCAGAACCTCAAAACTTCATTGATGTGCTGGTCAAACAAAATTAGCCTTGCTTTGACCAGGGATTTATGTCTACATGACCTCCCTAAGTCCTTCCAACCTTAACTACTCTATCTCTCTAAAGTCATCATAAAATAAAGTAGATGTTGCTTGTTTGCCTGTTACACTTTTTTAAACAATAGAGCAACTCTGAAAAAAGCTTTCCAGTAGCTGGACTCAAAGTCATCACTTTGTGGCAAGGAAACTACTTGTTGCAAGCATTCTGTCAAATTAATCTTTCCTTCACTTTGACCATTTAATCTGCATGAACTACATGACAGAGCTTCAGTATACTGCTAGATTTTTTTTCTGCCTAAGCATTACTCCTCTATAATGATTCAGATTTCATGTAGTGTAGAAAGCAAGTACATTAATTAAAAAAACCACTCTCCTCATGTGTCCCATCCTCTTCCCCCCCTTCTCAACCCGAGCCAACTAACACCCACAGAAAGCTACACATACTTTTTCAATTAGTTCGTAGCTCTCCTCAAGTTTAAGTGCTCTGTTTTGTAAAGCTGTAGAAGCACGGTGATAGACATCTAACCACTCTTGATAATCACTTTCTGAAATTTCAGCCACAGCAAAACACAGAGTTCTTAAGCCTAAAGAGAGAGAAGATAGTAAATATTGATCCAGTAGCTGTTAGTCGCTTCCCTGAAATGAGTAATTACCAAAAGATGAATTCATTCTGTATTTTGTGTATGCTTCTCCCTGATTTGCAACTTACCGCTGCATGTCTTAAAGAACTTCCAAATACATATAAGGCAAAACAACATGCCATACATAGAAATTTATCCAACAGAGTAACATTTTAAGGTAGCCAAATGCAATACAGGTGATGTACTTCAATAGAAAAAAAATACATACTTTTATACAAGTTCGATTTATCTTAAATTGTAAACAAACCATGAAGCAATCCCAAATGACACTTGTTGAATAAATATATATATTAGATTTTTAGGAACATTAAAATTTTAAGATCAAATTGTATTTCTGACAAAAAGAAATTATAAACTTAAATATTGCTACACTGGAAAGCAGTATATCAGCATGATGTTACAACTATCTTTTTCCAATCCTCTTCTACGTCCTCATGAAATTCTTGTTTGAAGTTTAAAATTCATTATCTAGGAGCTGACTTTGAATCTGCCCAGATTTAATTTTCCATCTCACAGATTCTTTCAGTTTCTCAATTTTTAAAATAAAATCTTTGTGTACAGGAACATTTTGAGATTTTACATAACAATCTTTGAGCTGCTTATACTTTCAAAGTTTTTTTTTTCCTTCAGCAGATATCTGAATTAAGCACTACAGTGAGAATTTGAGACTGCAAAATTATAAGAGACCTATTTTTGGACAACACACATTTACATTCAATTGAAGTACCTAGCCGTGAATGTTCTAACAGTTCATTTTCACATATTACAGATTCTTAGATTTCTAGAGCATGAAAGTATTATAACTTTATACACAGAGAAGAGCAGTGCTCTATCCAAATGATGTTTTACGAAGCCACAGTTTTCAGGCATGTAGATTTAGGATGGGTTATAAGCAGGACTTAGTGCCTTTGTTCATTTGCCCACTGTGCTCCAGGAGATGAAAAAGCAGCATAACCAAGGATGGCTAAATGCAATCTTTACTTGTTCGTAGTTTTTTGTTGTGTATAGTCCAGCACCAGCAGCAGTTCTGAAGTGATCAAGAGGCTGGGCATGAAACAATACATATGTGTCTCAGGTTGTAATTTAGTATCTTCAGCATGAAAACTATGTGTAAACCTAATATCTTGACAGCTCAACAGTATTGGAAACACAGCTTCTCACCATCCATACCTACCGAATAAACTTAAGACAGACAAATAAACTGATTTTCTTTTTTTTCCTCTGTGTAATGAGAATATATTAGAAGGGTCCAAAACAATGGATATGAGGTGCAGGGATGGATTTATGCCTAACAGTATTTCCACAGTTCTTTCAAAATATTTTATGCAGATAAAATGAAGAAATCAGTGTGTACCAAGTATCAGCAAAGAAGCTTTTCAAGGAATTTTTTGTTTTCTTTTTAAAATCAGAGAATTATTTATTTTTATTCTTTATTTTACAAAGAATCTTTTCATTGTGACTTAAAAGAATATTCCAAATGAAAAGTGGAAAACAAAGTATAATCAAGTCTGCTTCTTAACAGACTGGAACAACAACATAGGAAAATTACACACTTTTCCTATTTATCCAAGAAGGCATTAACACTCAAGTTTAATAAATGCTTAAATATTAATGCCAGCCATGCTAACCACTTCATTTTTGAACAACACACCAAGAGCATGCAGCAAATGCCAAGGACATACTGTACTGCCACATGAAAGGATACTCATGAGAAACTTTGCAACGTCATCTGCTGCAATTTAAATCTCATGCAAAAATAAATACCAATTTCCTTAATCCCAGAGAGAAATTTTTTTTTCAGATTGGTTTTTATGCTTTTAAAAGGTTAGAAATTCACTGAACAGTACATCTTTTCATCTGTTGAAAATAAGGATACAAAAAGTACTTGAACAAATTTCTTAACACTAATACTTATCTAAAGTAGTTTTAAAGATGGGTGGAATTTTGCATGTTTTATGTTGATTCACTTGGTCCAACCTGACTGCTAAGGGAAAAAAAAATTATATCAGCCGTATCACTGATTTAATGAGAATAGTAATTAAGAATCAGATTGAAATTTTCATATCAATTCATACAGGTAGCAGATATCAACCTATTTTTACCTTTTCTGTAACCCAATACACAGCTTTATAGCCCAAACTATCTTCACATTTAAGTACTTTTTCCTTGACTGATCCTGATTTGACCTCTACAAAACCCCAAACTGACCAATCAACTCATACAACTAGATTTAGGAGCTCAAAGGGTGTATTTGAAGTTTTATGCTGTATCATCAATCTTGTTCGGTTTTAGTTCTGCTTTAAACTTCATTGTATAATTTATTATAATTTTGATACACCAATATTATTTAAAGCTAACCAAATGCTCCCTGCAGAGATCTTGACATGGGAAACTAACAAAAGAAACAAAAGATGGTTTGCTTCTGCTGTCCTTGCCACAATCAAGAGACTTAAAGTGCTATGACATTAATAAAAATGCTAAATTTCATTATAAATCAAATGAGAAAAATTAGAAAAGTCATATCTATAACAGACAGAAGAAGGATCTTTCCTGATACAAGAAGACTTGGCCAAATATCAGTCATCAAATGGCCAGGACTGTATTTTAGAAGGAAAAGATCTTAATAAAGATTGCAGTTCAGAGTCTCACAACTGTTACAATTCTGCTTCAAACTACCCTCTCCAAACTGATGAGTAAATTAAACACAATGATACTTCACAAAACAACTCTATAATCCTTTACTAAGACATCACAAAGGGGCATTGAAGATCTAGGAACTGTGCTAGAAGCATGAAAACAGAAAAATTTCTACAGTCTGCTTTCCTCTTCATGTCTGTATTATGCAATCCACTATGGTTAAACAAGTAACTGGCTGTTTACATCACTCATCTTCATTTTGCAGTCTTTTAAATTTTTGTTACTATTTCTATTTCAGGAACCCTCATGGAGAGGTTTCCCACCATCAGCAGCTGCTTTGTAACAGTAGATTGTTAAAAGAGCAGGAACACCAAAACACACCATATGGAACACTAGTGCTGGCAATTTCCTTTATTGTGGTTGGTGCAGAAGTAATACAGCATAAAGCTACCTTAAAAGCATCACACTAATAATTTCCAAGCATCTTCAATTTGGTTATTTTTTCCTGTGTGCCTTTCCTTCAGCATTCATTTCATGTGGGACATGAAAGTGATTGTAGGAAATGAGATTTTCACAGAAACAAACAATATGCAATGTGTTTGCTCTCTGGAAAAATACATTTTGTTTAAAAGACTCTACTGTGCGCTATGTGGGCGATACTCTTTTTTTTTTTTAAAGCATGACCTTATTATTGAAATTTCTCAATAAGATTTTTTTTGAAGGCATCATTAAAACATAATTTTCAAACTTAATGTGAATAAAACATTACAGCAACATAAAAGTGACAAAATGGAAAAGTTGAGGGATAACTGAATTTCATACTTAGTTTTATATTGAATAATATTACCCACCTTCCGTAGCAAACTGCTCTAGATGTTTTAAGGTGATTTCTTTGTATTTTGAACTTTCAGCAAGACGGTCATAAATTACAGTATCCTAAAGAACACATAAAATTAGAACAGTTTAATAGAAAAAAATTAGCTTTTTGTGTAGACAACACAAATCGTGTAGGAAAAAGGAATAAAAATATGCAGCACTGTGTTAATTTATTTCAGCATCAAAAGTGAATAGAAGTAATTTTATCTTACAGAATGGAAAAAAAGGACATTCCAACCCCTGAAGATGCTCTCTATTTACAAATTCTGCTGTGACACAGTTCTTCTCTCCTACATTTTTTGCTGTTATTTCCCTTAATTTTGAAAAGCACTGCTTATTCCTTTGGCTTGCCACGTGAATTCTTTTGATCTCCTAAAATTCTGTCTTCCTTCTTTTTAATATTAAGCCCACAAAGTAAAATTAGTGATTCAAAACTGCCATTCTCAGGTTTTTGCAGGTAGCTTGACATGCAGAATATTAACAGCAACTTTTCTCCATTTGAGAAGATATAGAATAGACATTTATATTCTGCCAACTTCGTTTTTTAAAACCATTTAAGAACTGGACTTGCATTCCCCTCCCTCCAAACTTGACTTAAGATACAAAACAAGAACTAATGAGCAACTTTGCCATTCCCGAATACATTATGATTAAGAGATCTTCCCATAAATCCAATTTTTAGGAAAATTTACCTTTGGCAGAACATCAATGGTAGGTTAAAATTCCATTTACTTATGCTAGAATACTATTTCTGCCTAGTGATTCATGCTCAGCTACTCAGCAAGAGTAGCTCAGCATGAAACTAACAGATTAAACCATACAGTCCTCCATTTCCTTGGAGTACAGAAGAAAATTAATAGGAAGCATAAAGTTATTAGTTCAGAACAAAGAATATGATGAACAGGTTTGTCATACCTTCATAGGCAGTTAATAAAACAGACATTAACTAGTCCATTACATTAAACAGCTGTATAGAAAATGATGTAAACCGAAAAAGGCATTAACCTTCCCTCCACCATGTTTTCAAAATTTTAACTGCAGTTAGAACAACTTTTTGCTTTCATATTGTATTTGTTGCACGTGTTGACACAGGGAAAACAGAGTAAAACTCACAGCTCCTTTGCAGTAAAGTCTTAACTTTCCCGATGGTGTGCGAACAATCACTGACATTCGCTTCCTTGTGCTGAAAGAGAAATAAATGTCCTATGTAAGGTGGCTTATGAATATAAATATTTACCAACATTCAACCTAAGAATATCAATCTTATATAAGACAAAGGAAAAGAAGTAAGTGCTATCTATTATGAATTATGTTCTCAGGTGACTGGGCTGAAAAAACAGTTTTACTGTCTAATAATTAGAGTGAATGATGTTTTTCTAGGCCCATAAGTATTGGGAGCCCTGAACAGCAGAGGTTCTGAACAATTCCTTGAATTTATGGCACCACAGCAGTGGTGGCACCTGAGCAGAGTATATACTGGAGGCAATCTAAACTCAGCCCAAGTTATCAAAAAACTATTTGCTCCACAGAGATTAGTACTATGTTTGGGAGCATTTTTCAGCTGGTTAAAGATTTATCAGTTGCTTTCAGTATGCTGACCTGTCAGAGTGAGAGCTACTTCCTTGCTATGAAAAAAGTATAATGAGCATATTGTATAACTACTACTTCTCTTTTCACAGGCACAGCTATTAATCACTGTGAAAACAGAATGCCATAAAAGACAACTCTACCAAGAATTCCTACAAGTCTTACTTCTGTAACATACTTCTCTGAAAAACCTATCAAATGTTGACAATGCTGCACTCTACTTGCTGAAGAGTCTTATGTGGCTTGTATTTGAAGGTAGCGAAGAATCAGTTTGCATTTTTTTCTGGGAAAAACTCGGAACAACTGGAAACAATTTAATAGTTTAATCGCTACAGATTACTCCTCTGAAAGTACATGCTCCGACCCATAGGCATGGGGCTACGTATTGAAACCAAAACTTCTCTTGCTGTGGAACAAGGGTGACCTCTAGTGCCTCCAACAAGTCATTTTCAAGCAAAGTTAAGAGTAAGAACAAAACCAGCTGTAAAACTGAAAGCTTAATGAAGTTGGGTAATTGGTATCCACCAAAAAACATAATCCTCCAAAGTTTGCGATTTAAAAGCAATTCTTCTTTCTCCATAAAGTACCAAAGCAAGCACCACTGCTTAAATGACAATTTTAGACTGACACAGACATTTAAAGAGATCTATGATATCAAGACAAAGATCAAAACCAGAAACAAAGGAATCATGAATGCAGTATAAACTTTCACATGTGAAACTAACAACAAATGCAATTTGTGCTACATACTTGCTAACTTTCCAGAATAGAAAGTGAAAGCAGTTCCTACAGAAAAATGAAACCCTGGCATAAATCTGAAAAACTTCCAAGTATTTCCTTTACAATACACAAACCCAACATTAATTACAAGCAGTCACGAAAAGACATTCAAAACTATAAAAATTATGCCTCACACTATTATTATTGTAACTATAAGGCAAATACTTCTTTCACCCAAACTGTACATGTTCAGCCTCTCTCCAGTATTGCCTTTGATTTTTATTTCTTGATATTTTTTGCTTCTTTAGCTAAGCTTAAGGGAAACACAGTAGGACAGGAAGAAAAACAGTGATCACTTTCCGCAAGCACAAGTAATCGTTATGAAAAAATAAAAAAGCGCTTCCTCTACCTACAAATTCCTTCCCCATCCTGTGCCAAAGTAAGCAATGGGCCTACACAAACACTTAGAACACACACAGCATACGTGGATACACTTTAAACAGATTTATAACAAGTGAAACTACATCCAGATTTCTTACGGGTACCTTCACAATTCCAGGCCTGACACTAAATTTTTACTGAAAGCAAAGTATGTGATACACTCAGTTTCCAAGAAAACTATCTATCCAGTTCTCTAGTGCTCAAAAAAGAATGTCTTTCAGTCTAGAGCATTTAAGTCTAGAGTATTTAAACAAGTCATAATTTTGCAAGTGTATTTAAGGTCAAATGGAAAATTTCATTCTATAAGTCAAAGCAAACATGTTATGTTTCAACAATTACTTAAATCTTCTCTCCTGCCCCCAAATATCAATTTTTTTAATAAAGGACCGCATGCCATGGTTTTCAGAAATACATTTTGAAGTTCAAGTACTTTCCTATACTCTTTTTTCACATAATTCTTTTAAGCTTTGAAATCAAAGGTCTTTGCACAAAAGCAAAAGTGAAAAACATTAGCCAAAAAGGAGACACCAGGAACAAAAACACATGCCTCTGAAAATATTTTACAATAAAACCAGAAATATGATCTTAGTCACGTACACTGCTGTGCCTACAGTATGATATTATTACATAAGAATTACATATTATAGGCAGAAGAGATACACAACCTGCATACTTTGCCTGTATAAATTAAAAATGCAAACATTTTTATCTGTAAGAAAAATTCATATTTTCACAAAAAGAGCACAACATACTGTTTACCTTGTAAATTCCAGGACATTTAGCAATTCATATCTCTCTTCCTGTCCCAACTGAAGAGTAATAAAAAAAAGAGAGAATTAATGAAAAAAAACTCAAGAAACCAACCTAACTAGCCAGCATTTCAATACATATGTACCATGTTGAAATTATTTGAAATTATTTAACATAGCAGGAATAAATACAGCAAAATACAAAGTTACTCCAATGTACTTACAGATTCTATGATTACTGAGTCAGGTGTCCTTCCAGTGAATACAAAACTAAGATGCCTGGCTGCTCTAACCAATGCTCCTTCATCTGCAACAAGTCAAGTAGTTATTTTACAGATGTGCCAGAAAACTGCTAATTTACCCCATGATTTAATGGACACAGTCCAAGCTTTTCTCAGTTTGACTTCCTTTTTCCTTTATAGATTTTAAGATCAGATGTAGTGCTGGAACGAACTCTTTGTTTCTCCTGGTGAAACCAATGAAATGAGTTTACAGTTCAGAGGAAATAAGCCCTTGAAGGAACATGCCTCTCAGATCAGTAATGACAGCACCCTCTTCAAAGCACCTAGGCAAGCACTTTCCTCAGCAGGGCACTTCACAAGGTACATTTCTTTTTGTATATATTCTGTTTTAGAAGTGTGATCAGTCATGCCTGTAAATAATAGGTAACTTCAGTGCCTGCTTTTAAGAAACATTTCAAGCAGCAACCCAGCCCCCCATAAGCATCAGCTGTCTCCAAAAAGCTCAGGATACCAGAACACAATTTTCTTGCAATGCTCAAAAAACACTGCCTTGGCCTAGTTTTATTTGTGGCCCTCCCTCTCTTGTCTTCTGAATGACAGAATTTAGAGAAATAACCATGTAGGAACTGGGGCAGACAGGGAATATGAGGGCTGGAGATTGCACTTCATACCATTTCTCCCATCCTAACTTACTATAATACATCGGTGCAGCAAAGCTGAGCATATTTTAATCATTTTGCCTAGCTTCATCACTTCCTGAATACAAAAATTGCCTATGAAACACACTAGGCCTGAACCACAGCTTTTGCACTATAATTTTTGTTATTCTCTAGTATAGCTTTATCACAGCTTTTAGTCTATTAAAAATAGTTTTCATTTTTGATTACAAACATAGTCTCTGATCTAAATCATGGCTACCAAGTAAAGAATAGGTTCACAAGGAAGGATATCAATTTTTCTCCTGTTTTGATTTCTGTTTGCATTTCAGCAGTTCCTTCAGAGCTCCACCACCTTAGGAGTGCCATATGATTAAACACCCTTTGGCCTTACATAATCCACAGGACATTCATATGTATTTTCTAAAGAAAATTAGAGAAGTCTAAATCCTTTTTTGATAAAACTGATTTTAGCTGACACCCATTCATTTTTTTTTTTTCTGAGGGACATATCCTTTGCTGATTTTGGAAGATATTTAAAAAAAAACAAACAACAAATGTTGCATAAAATTTGCTTTTTGTGTTAATGGAATACTTTACGCTAACTCAGTTATCTGAGTCTCACCTGGAGATGCTGCTTGATATATAATTTTATCACCTTCTCTTTCTGGAACTGCTGTATGACACACTGCCATCATTGTCAAAAACTCACATATTATAGGTGCAGTTGGCTAAAAAAAAAAGAGTATGATTAAGCAATAAATAACTGAAATGTAATAATAGATATGGACAAATAATAGCAATGTAAAATCTAATGAAAGATTTTTTTTTACCCTCTTCTTTAAAAACTACCAACAACTAAACAGACATTAGCTGTACACTAATTTTAGCATGCAGAATGACTTCTCACTGCAGTACTTCAATACTGTCTATATACATACCATTTAGTGTCACTTGCTATTATAACAATCAAAAGCAGATAACCAGAAACCTATTGTTAATGATAATTACTATTGCAATAAGCATTTTATAGAGAAGGTAAGTCTGAATACTGTATTGAAAGAATTTTACTTCATTCACTGTTGACTCTTTGGAATTTGGCTTTTTACTAGAAATACTACCTTTTACATTACTTTCATCAAATACTGTATTTGACAATACTTTTTAAGAACCTTAACAAAGATGTAGCAACCAAACCTGTAAATCATATGGAAAACGATGCAAGGTCAAACAGTCAGCTTTTAAAGAAAGACATTGAAATGAATGTCTCAGGCACTTCAGAGTCTACAAAGCTGAAAAAATTTCAAATGATTTAGCCAAAAGAGGGGAAAAGAGTGTGTACAAGAAAATTAGTTGATTGTCACTGACAAATACAGCTAAAAACATTAGTATAACTGGAATTTGCAAAACGAATGGACTCCTGAATGAATATTCAAGAGAAATGCTAGCATTCCCCCTAAATAAGCTTAAAGCAGCTGCCCACTCCAACTGAGGTTTTTTTTTTTTGTAACGTATTTATTATGTTGTGAGGCCGTTCTTTGGACACTGTTCAGTTTTGGGTCCCTCAGTAGAAGAAAGACATTGAGGTGCTGGAGAGTGTCCATAGAAGAGCAACAAAGCTGGTGAATGGCCTGGAGCACAAGTCTTATGAAAAGCAGCTCAGGGAACTGGGGTTGTTTAATCTGGAGAAGAGAAGGCTCAGGGGAAACATTGTCACTCCCTACAACTACCTGAAAGCAAGGTGGGTGTCAGCCTCTTCTCTCACATAACAAGTAATAGGACAAATGGCCTCGAGTTATACTAGGGGAGGTTTAGACTGGGTATTAGGAAAAATTGCTTCACCAAAAGAAACAGTGGCACAAGCTGCCCAGGGATGATGACTCAACATCTTCCCTGGGCATATGTAAAAGACATGTAGATGTGGTGCTTAGTGACATGGTTTAGTGGTGGATTTAGCAGTGCTAGGTTAATGGTTTACTGAATGATTTTAAGGGTCTTTTTCCATCTAAATGATTTTATGATTTGATAACAATGAAGGTAACATCACAATTACACTACAATAATCTTTGAAAACCTAACTTAATTCCATAGTGCAGAAAAACTAATGGGAGTAGGATCCTATCCTCTTCCACTGAGGGCCTCCAGATCCTCTACAATTTATTCAGAAGCCTGAATTACATATTCTTTTGCAAAGTGCCTCAGAATACATTTAACATACAGTGGTGAAATCTCTTTGAATGTGTGCCCGAATTTTTAACTCTAAGATGTATACAGATGCATTTTTATAGCTTGT
Organism: Forpus xanthops; assembly: GCA_032466535.1. Classification (NCBI taxonomy): domain Eukaryota; kingdom Metazoa; phylum Chordata; class Aves; order Psittaciformes; family Psittacidae; genus Forpus; species Forpus xanthops. The sequence goes on along the minus strand of JASSUY010037987.1, from coordinate 6,944 downwards.
ATGCTCACATTATATATCCTCAATACTACATATCTACCAGAAAACTTTCAAGATTCAGCCACTTGCACACCAAGTGTGCTCATTCTAGACAACAGCAGTAACAGGACGATGCCTCTTCCAAGCAGTCTGTTGCTAACACTGAAGATAAAAATACCCTATGCAGTAAGTGTAAGAGCCCCCTCTGCTTTAGTAATAAAATACTTTAGTCTGCTATTTGCCTTGAAATTATCTTCCCTAGAAGAAAAAGAAATAAAGAAAGGAGTAATTTATTTACTCTCTTCAAAAAGAGAATAGTTACAATATTAAAGGTAGGTGCTCTTGGTTGTGAATAGGCAAAAACATCCCTGGTACAAATGACAGAAAGTGGAATGATGGTACTGTTGCTTAGTCAAATCATAAACTAAACTATTGACTTTCTGTGAAATGTATTGTCTTTTTAGGGTAAATATCAGCCTCTAGAATGCCTATTTCATTTTGTCATCTGACGATCTAACCTCGTGGAAGCATGTACGAAAAAACGATGTATATGGTTGACCACTGTCTAAGCCCGGGCACAGAAATACTAAGGCATGTCAGGATAGAAGTTAACTTGACTGATCCTGAAAGCTTTGATGGATGTCATGACATCACATGGACAGCAAGAATAATGTTAAAACACCCAAAGAATGAAGAATATAAGACTATTATATTTCAGATTCATAGCATCTGAATCATAAAACTTCCAAAAAAATAAAAAGGGGAAAAAAAAAAAAAGGCCATATCTAATATGTAATGACAACAAACAATTACAAAAATATTCATGAGGTCAAGTATTCATTTCTATTTTACATAATGTATAATTTATTTATTTTCCTTCAAAGGCCATAATCTTGACTTACAGAAAGCAGTGGTTTGATTTCACAAAACAATGGTAATTGTTGCTATATAACTCACATGATTGCTCTGAAGATTCTCCAGTAATGATGAGTCATTAAATGGTTTTTCTTCTCCATTTTGTGAGCCCTGCCTAAAAATAATTCAGTAGAAAAGAGATCATCATTAGCATATTCTTGACAATTCATATACAAATCATCGATGTTCCTGTGCTAAAGTCAAGCACAAATTCTGGTTTTTATCTGTTATAATAAAGGCTGCAATCACATGCTGTGAGAAGTAAAAAGGTACTTGTTTCATATCTCCAAAGCTCATCTAATTTTAAGAAACCTTGTTTTATAGAAATTTACTTAAACCCAGGGAAGTTTCTCTGGTGACTTCAACTAATGCAGGATGAAGCAAAAATATATCAACAATGTTAAGACTGTGGCTTCTTGCTTTTTGATCTTTAGCATGCAATTACATTAGGGAGTCAGAAAAAGATACGTCTGAAGAGATCACATTTCATTGAGAAATCAGCAGTTTTGGTTTGCAAATGCTTCAGAAAAGAAAGTCTGGTATCTGAAAGAAGTAAGCAATTTGAGTTCAGACATCAGGGAAGTCTGGATGAAGATGTTTGTTCTGTATTATTCACAACCAAAAAGGTACCTGGTAAACAGCCAAAGAACACAGCAACAGTGATGAAGTAGGGACTAAAGAGATGCAAGATGGAGATGGCTCTGGAGAAACAAAGTCATACACTAACATTTCTCAAACTGCATAAATCTGGCTGAAGCTGAGACCTGAAAATTGTCAATAGGAAGACTTGTTACTGCAGCTGACTTGAGTATATTAAGACTCTAGTGGAGTTTGAATCTCAGTGAACTGAAACAGTGCTGAAAAGTAAATGTATTTGGAGGAAAGTATTCTTTTTCCATTTACTTTGGATCTTGCCTTGGATCACATAATCTTGTAAAACAGTGAATACATTCTGTGATTTAAGTTGAAGGATAACCCATATACATCAAAAGCAGTCTGAAGGTTCTCCACAAAACCCAAAACTGAGCTGGTTTAGTCCTGCACTACCATGGAGCAATATGGCTTCTATACAGCCACACAAGAACTACTTTTTCTAAAAATGTAAAATTATAGTGAGAAAATTGAAGCATCCTTATTCACTGAAACCTTTTTTTCTTTTTTAAATGCAAAATGAATAGATGTTGAAGTGTCAAATACTAACAACTTTGGATACTTTAAATATGATTAGAGTCTAAGGTTGCTTGCTTTAAGCCTTCTGACACAGAGACTTCAAAATACGTTCCAGGTTCTCAGTGCTAAAAAAAGGAAAAATTTTTGCAGATATACATTTAGTCCAACTGGAATACAATTCTTTCTAATTAAAAAAAAATATTGAAAAGATTCAGAATTAATAACTTTAGTCATTTTAGAACTAGAACTGTTACTGTCAAGCAATCTATTAATTCCAGTAGATTTACATAAAACAAATTTTAAGTATGTTATTTCATAAGTATTTACAAGATGCTAATTGCTTACAGAATGGAAGTATTGCCTTCTTTTAACTACTGTTCAGGCCTCAGTTGACCCATTTCAGATATGCTGATGAAGATTTTGATGTGTATTAAGCCAAAAACAGCCTTATTTCACAAATATTTTATAAGCAAGTATGCTTAATTTCATGTAAGTATTGCACTATTTTAATGAAATCAACACTTTTGCAGTTAAGCACACTTGTTCATCTTTCTAGGAAATACCTTGCTGCTACATCAAATGAGGATATTCAGGTCAGCTAAGAGTTTGGGTTGTGCATGTGTGCCACTTTCCATGTGCATGTGGGGGGTATTTTTCAGGTGGTTTTTTTTTTTTTATAATCTAAAGAAAGAGTTATCATTTCTACTTTAGCAATGCAATTTTTTTCACCTCAACTTTTTGAAAGACAACAACATATTACAGTTTTGCGTGACACATCTTGCTGTAACTTTCAACAAATGCAACAGTGACAATTGAAGTAACTGACATTTTTTCCCTGATGTAATTTGAATGGCATTGAAAATACACAGTTTAACAAAGTATGGTGAAGTAGTACAAGGCATCATGCAAATGGTAACAGAAAGGAAGCCAGGACTTAGTCTTTTCTGAGATCCCCATTAAGAGATTAATGTTGACCTGACGTGTACTTGTCTGATGCACAGTTAAGAACTAGGTAGTGCTAATATTCTAAAACTACAGGAAGTAAAATCTTAACAATAACTTATCACATCTTTACTTTCAAATACAGACTTTGTATTCCAACATGTTAGAAATTTTTACTAACCTATTGCTAAGGTAACTGTAAAAAAGTGTGACAAAAATTAATACCAGCTACCTGAACAAATTTTAAAACTTTCTCTCCAAGCAATTCTGAACTATACAGGATTCCCAGGAAAATAACTGCACTGTATCTCAGTGATCCTATTAGCAATTCTGTTCCAGAGTGCACAGCCTAATGCCAGAGAATAAGCCATAGATGGCATAAATTTCTGTAAGATTGTCAATCTTCAACCATTTAAAGCTAAAATAACATTTGAGTAAAACATGTCACATACAGTCCTGTTTCTAAAATTGCTCAGTGTTTTTAAGCTTGAATCTTCAACAAACACCACACACTAAATCATTTTTAGAGCTTACCAATCATCTGAAGAAACACTATAATCCTCAGGCTCAGGGCAATGGCTGCACAAGAAGTAAGGGAAGAACAGAAACAGGGAGAGGAAAAAGAATCACAAAGGCTAAATAATTTGATTATGTACAGAAAGAGGTTAGTTAATGAAATCAAATTACTAAAAAAAAGAAGTTTTAAAGGTATTTCAACAAAGTATTTTGCTAGTGCCTAGATAACAATAAAATATTGCAAAAATATGATGTTTCTCTTGAGGCTTCATATACTATAAATGATATATTTTTTTCTATTGAGAGCTTGTCTACTTAATAACTTACACCAGCAGATATAAAGACAGTTGCCCCATTGTCCTGGGTGCAGAAGCAGCAGCCGTTTTTCTCCTTCTTAGTAGCTGGTGAAGTGCTGTGTTGTTGACTTTCAGCCTGAGAACAGCGCTAACAACACTGATATTTTTTTAGTTGCTGCTCAGTAATGCTTACTCTGACCAAGGACTTTCTGAGTCTCATGCTCTGCCAGGGAGGAGGGGGAGCCGGAAGGAAGCAGAGACAGGACACCTGACCCAAACTGACCAGAGAGGTATTCCATACCACAGCGCATCATGCCCACTATATAAACTGGGGGCAGTTATCCAGAAGGGTCAGATCACTGCTCAGGTCGGGCTGGGTATCGGTCGGCGGGTGGTAAGTGGTTGTATTCTCTTCCTTTGTTATTTCTTTTATTATTGCTGGTAGCAGCAGTGGTTTATGTTATATCTTAGACAGCGGACTGTTCTTATCTCAACCCATGGGAGTTACACTCTTTCGATTCTCCTCCCTGTCCCTCTGGGAGCAAGGGGGAAGAAGGGAGAGGAGTGAGCGAGTGGCTGCACGGCTGAGTTGCCAACTGGGCTTAAGCCACAACAGTTCTTTTTGTTGCCCAATGTGGAGCATGAAGGGTTGAGATGACAGATCTGACCAGAGTGTGTCTAACCATATTTGTGATAAGCATTCACTTTTTCAGATTAACAGCCACTTGTCACAATGCTGATTTATTGGCTCTCAAAGTTGTTGCTCTTGATCTCACAGTTTCAGCATATCGTACCTTATTTACAACCAGTATTTGCTGTGTTAGTGCTTGTTGGCTGGGGGCTTGGGCTAAGGTTCCTGTTTCATTCCACTTTATGGTAATGACTTGTAATACAATAGAATCATTGATCATGAAACTGATCTGAGTTGTGTTCCCAGTGCAGTCACCACCTCTACTTTGGAAGGTATAGAAGTATTTGGCAATTACACATCATTTTTCCCCTCCTCAGGTGGTCAACCCGTGAAGGAGACATTCCCTTACATTCCTAGCCCCTCTTCCAGAGTATCCATAGTATCATTTGAGTTCTGACGGTTTTGAATGGCCTTCAGGTACCTTTGAGACCTGTCTGTTGATTGTGATGGGGATCACCATGTTGGCATGCATACAGAGTGCATTTTACCCAAGACCATTTCGTCTGATCTCAAGAGTGAAGCAGAGTTGGGTTTGGGCCTTGTCTAGGGTTAGGCGACGATATAGGAGGACCAAGAGATTTTCCCCAAGGCTGGACAGTCATGAGTGGCAGGGTGTGTGAGATAGTATGGACAAGTATCTAGGCCAGTGGGCCCTTCCAGTGCTTTGGAATTTCACCACTGAATGAGTGCAAAATCCAGAAAAATTAGTAAAACACTTAAATGACGTGTGTTGTCATTCTGGTCATATCAGAGATGGACAACGCACGGCAATGTGTTGAGGCTTGGCCTATGTTTACAGAACCCTGTTCAACACTATCCAGCACCTTCAAAAAGAAAAAAATGCCCCTGGATATGATTGTAAAGCAACAGACAGCATAGCTACTCCAGCTCCAAACACAGTAGCTACCAGTCCCAGCGGTAAGTACAGTAGCTACTCAAACTTCGACCGCAACAGACAGCGCAGCTACCCCAGCTCCTAGTACAGCAGCTACACCAACCCCAGCAACAAGTACAGCAGCTACCCAAACCTTGACTACAGATACTGCAGCCACTCCAACCACAGTGTTAATCACTGCAGCTAAATCAGATGATCAATTTATGCCAGTATCAGTTGCCGCTGTACAAAAGGGGAAAAGCAAAAAGACAAGATGAAGAAACAAGATGAAGAAGCACTTACTACCCGGGACAGTATGTGATCAGGAGAGATCATCATATGAATCAGAGGAAGAAGAAGAGGTGACTTCCCGACCTCGGACCTCAACTGAGCTACATAACATGTGAAAAGATTTTACCTGCCAACCAGGGGAGCACATTATCACTTGGTTGCTCTGATGCTGAGACAATGGGGCCCACGGTCACGAACTAGAAGACAGGGAAGCCAAGCAGCTGGGATCACTTGCTAGGGAACGGGGAATTGAGGAATTGACGAAGCAGTTGCAAGAAAGAAACAGTTCCTCAGCTTTTGGAAGTGGCTCTTGGCAGCTGTGAAATAAAGGTTTCCATCCAAGGATAAAGTTATGAGTTGTTTGGCAAAGTGGACTACTCTAGAGAAAGGCATCCAGTCTTTAGTGTCACAAATCATCCATTGTAGAGATGACCTATCTCATCCATCCAAATGTAAGCAATGCACCATAGATCCAGATGAAGTCGAATTTACATGACCCATGTGGTGGAAATTTACATGGATGCACCCGCATCATATGCCCATTCACTGCCAACAGTAACCTCGAATGATACTGTATCTCTAACAGTGGATGAAATGATTCATAAATTCCGAGAGTTTGAAGACAGTCTCACCCCTTCCATCATTTCAGCTGCGGAAAAACTGTCCCAGGAGCTCAAACAATTGACATATGATCTATCCAGCTCCTCATGTGTACCAACACACGTCTCAGCTATTAATAAAAGGAATCCTACTGCTTGAGAGAGAAGATATAGAAGGTATATGCCATGGGTCACCCTATGGCTTTACCTGCGGGATCATGGAGAAGACATGAGGAAGTGGGATGGAAAACCTACTTCAGCTCTGGAGGAACAGGTGTGTGAATTGAAGGGAAGAACAAAGGTCAAGGCTGATCATCAAATGAAAGGTGTGGCCTCAGTCTCTGGTGAGTAGGATCTCAGATGGAGTGGAAGAGCTAATTTTACTCCAGCTCATGTGACAAAGAAGAATAATCCCTTTCTACAAGACTTAAGTATCCAATGTTGCAATGACTATTAGAGGGGCCCTGCCTCCAGCCAGGTGGAGGTAAGTCACAATCTGATTTACTGGACTGTGTGGATCAGATGGTCTGGCACATCAGTCCCACAGAAGTATAAGGCTCTAGTAGATACCGGCGCACAGTGTACTCTGATGCCATCAAGCTGTCAAGGGGTGGAACCCATTTCTATTTCTGGAGTGACAGGAGGATCCCAAGAGTTGACTGTACTGGAGGCTG